>JAGHQL010000082.1:0-113350 GCA_020080175.1 Glutinoglossum americanum
GCGGTGGCGAGATCGCGACGCAGGTAGAGCAGCACCGCGGCGCGATCGGCCGCCTACTTCTCGCACCCCCGAATACTCCCACACACCCTCACAACCCTAACCACGCACTCCCTCCCCGCTATCCCCGTCAAGAACGTCAGCGCCGCCCACACCATCCGATAATGCGCCCTCGCCACCTTCACTATCGCCGTGGACGTCGCCGGAGACAGGTACTTGACCGAGAGCGTGGACGCGATGAGGCCGAGGCCGTAGTCGCCGAACAGGTGGGCGGTCTGGAGCCGGATGGTGTGGGAGAGGAGGGAGGGGGTTAGGGATTGGGGGGAGGGCGCGTTGAAGAGGAGGGTTGGGGGGAGGGAGGAGGAGGAGGAGGAGGGGTGGGGCGCGGAGGGGGTAGGGTAGAGGATGTGGAGGAGGAGGTAGCGACTTTTGAGGCGGACCATTGTTCCAGCGGCTGTGTTGTGGTGTTGTCGGTGGTGGTGGTGGTTGCTTGTCGCTAAGGTTAACGATGGACGGGACTTCGGCGAAACTACGACCGAGAGAGAATATTTCTTGGTAATGACGTCGTTTGTTTAGGTCGGCTTCTCATGGGCAAAGGTAATAGGGTGATATATTTTATTTCGCTATACCAAGGTGGGTCGTCTCGAGATATATCTCCATATAAATCAATTCGATTCCCCGTTGCAGGACTCCATATATCATCACTCATTCTTATTTGTGAGCATGTCTATCCTACACTAATAAGCGGTGCTTGCAACTATTGATTGAGGTTTCCCTGTGCGTTCGTGCGCATCGGGGATCTGGAGGGATAACCTACTCCCCAGTGTATGGACGCCTTTCCGATATGGCGTATTTTAACTTTCTATGGACTGAAGCGCTAAAACTAGATATGGCGCAAAAGCAATATTTCTATTACTGATAATACTAAAGGCATTACCTTGCATGCTGTGGGTGAAGTGCGTGCGTACATACAAGATTAGTTATGTAGAGCATCACTCTTCAACCGCAAAGGAATTCCCTCGGAGACTTTCTTCACTCCTTTCTCTTGCTTACCTTCGGTAACAAGAACCAACACCCCTCCATTGCCACAAAGAGCGCAATACAAACTGGATGCAGCACGAACGTCCCCACCGCCTGAGCCATGATCCCGGTGGTCTTGAAAAAAAATGTTAGAAGGAAATAAGAGTTCGGCTCGGGGGAGAGATAAAAGGGACTCACAAAAGGAGCGATGGCACCGCCGGAGCTGCCGGTGGCAGAAATGAAGGAGAGAGATGTCACCTGGATCCGTCGCGGGAGTAGACGCGAGAAGACATGCATGGCGCAGGGATAGATAGGCCCAAGGAGCAAACCAACCAACGACACAGCGACTACAAACTGCGATAAGCAAAGCCTACTTAGTGAAAGAATCCCGAGGGGAGGACGTACCAGCATCCCCGATCACGTTTGGCACAAGCCAAACCAACAACTCAAAAATAATCGCCCCAATCACCACCAACACCACAAACAACCTCTCCCCGACACGATGCGCCGGATGCGTCAGCACGAACCGACCAATCGTGATCCCCGCCCAAAACCCCGCAGTCACATAGCCAACTTCCGCCGGATTCCCAGCGCGGTAGCTGATCAAGAACGAGATGATCCAACCGGAGATCGAGACCTCAGCGCCTTGGTAAGCGAAGATAAAGAGAGCGCCTAGGAGCGTAGTTTTGCTGCGTAGCGCTTGAGCCAAGAGCTGCCTCTTGGTGTTCTGCCGCTCGTCGCTATTGGCCGGCACCTCTGCCGTTTGCTGATCCAGCAACGAAAACTCCGACACCGCGTCCCGCTCGTAGTGCCAGAACGCCCATCCGGCAAAGAAGAGATTGGCGACCGTAACCGCGAAGCTGAGGAAATAGTAGCGATTCCAGTGGGTGGCGCTGTGCGACGCGATAGCCGTGGCGATCAGGGGACCGATGGTACCGCCGACGCCGTAGCTCCCATGGAAGAGACCTAGCATCGAGGTGCTATTCGCAAGATTGGAAATAAAAACGTTGTTGAGCGCAAGGTTAATCGCCATCCCAAGTCCAATCAAAAAGAAGCTATAACCCCGTTTCCCCCGCATTAGTTTTCTCTCTTTCACAGCCGAATCGGATAGGGGGCATTGTGCCATCGTTCAGATTCAGAGGGCTCAATAATCCATACCAAACGACAACCACGGCATACGGTGGCATGAAAAGAATCGCCAGATAGCCAGCCAGCATCAACGCTTCCGCGATCATCAATGCCTTTGCGCGCCCGAGACGGTCCTGGAGCGCTTCCGTGAAGAGCGCTGCGCTCAGGAATCCAATCGCGTTGCTGATAAAGATCAAACTGACGACCGCGTAGCCAATGTTGTATTGCCTGCAAATACCGGTTTAGTTGAAAACAGATCCGCAATCACCAAACGTCGTGGGAACCTACTTTTCCATATATCTTAACTCGTTCAAAGAAAAAAAGCACAAAATCAGCCATCCATTACCCATCACCCTCCCTCCCCTCTCCTTGATCCCTCAGGGGGAAATAAACAAATAAATAAATAGAAACCTACGGAATCAAAGCCCCGGGAGCTTTTCGATAGCAGAAAATCAGCAACCAAGCAACCCCACTGGAAAAAAAACCCACCTAACCCCACCGAGCGCCGGGCCCGGCTAGGGCGATATGGGCTCTAAAACTCACCGCTATCATTCAACCCGTTCCCAAAACAAGTCAAGCACGCCGATATGACTCTATACCGATTCATCCTCGGACTGCCCGCCACCCGAGAAGAGGAAAGGAGAGAGAATCAATAACCTCGTTCCTGAAACTGGACGGACAAGGCAAAACCGAAAAGGGGGGTGGGGGGGTGTGTGTCAAAAAAAAAGGGAAAAAAGGAAGGGGAATCGGTAGGTGGGTGGGGAGGGGGGGGGGGGCGCAACTTGGAGAAACTCTGCACCACGTCTACCGCCTCGCGCTTCCGTCTCGGGCTCGGCGGCCGGCTCATCTCCAGGCCGCTGGGTGTGGTGTGGCGGTCGGTCTGGGCGACGGGATCCGGATGGGGGTTCCAGGTCAATTGATCCAACCTGACCGTATCGGGGAGCGAGGGGTAGCTCTTCGGTAGGACAGGCGGAGGGCCTGTGATCTTCGGAGCCTGGTTGTCCAGCTCGATGAAGGCCCCGAAGTTGCGTGACGTCATGGCTCTTTTTTTTGAAGGCTAAAAAAACTGTTAAGGAGGGAGGGGAGAGAGAGCTTTTTCGAGTGCACGGTGGGGAATGGAGATATGTAAAAAAAAAAGGATTGGATTGGATTGGATTGGATATATTTGTTCACAGTAGCGTACAATAGGAGGACGTTGGGAAAGGGGAATCTTTCTTAGATGAGGGGAGACCCCCGCTGTTGAAGTAGAAAGAAAAAGATTTGGCCGAGAGTCTCTCCGTGTCACAAAGCCTCCAGCTGACTCAAAACTAATCGATGATCCTAATGGATGTGTTGGGGAGCACAGCCCTTTTTGCTGATAAATGTTCGTTGGGTGATCGGCTAAGATGCCGTCCAGATATTCCCGTCACGTGGCTTTGCCACTTGTTGGAAATTCGTCAATGCAAAACTTCGTCCAAGCTTCGCAGAGCAAAATCCGACCCCGCTTGAGAATTGACCCTGGAGGGATACGCTGGTGTCGATTGGGGGGAAATGGCCCGCCCAAAACGCAATGTGCTTGCGACGGCCCAAGAAACGTCTACTCCGCCTTCGACACTCTCTCCAACGCAGGCTATAGCGCGTGTCATCAAGGCCACCGGAAACAACCTGTATTCGGTGGAGCTTCCTTCTGGAAAAACCCTTCTTGTCGAGTTACCGCCACGCTTCCGTAATACTATCTGGATCAAGCGCGGAGGTTATGTTCTTATCGATACAAACTCTTCTGAGGTTCGGGATAATAAATTGAACGGGGATATCGTTAATGTGGTACGGGACGAGAAGGACTGGAGGAAGGAGACTTATTGGTTAATGCTCTAATCTGGTATCGGCTATGCAGGAGGCTGACCCTATCCGGTTCTGTAGGCCTAAGGAGTTCGTGAAGAAGTCATCATATGGAGAAGAGAGTGGAGACGATGAGTCTGTAGTGGGGAAGATGCCGCCGGCTGGAGACTCTGATATTGGGGCATAACGGCGACCGCAAAATTTCGCACGACCTGTTGCTGCCTGTGCAAGCCATCTTGGCGATTGATCGCGCCGCTATTTTATGCCGATAATAGCTAACGTCAAAGGCCTGGGGAAACTGTTATCCCAGAGTCCAGACCCTAGATGGCTGTTTACCGTTTGGTTGAACGGCTGCCGGTGTGCTGATTGGTGTTGGCCGAGTGTGGTTTCTGATCCTTTTTGTCATTTCTTTCATTGACAAAGTCTTTTCGTGTTCCCCACCAAACACCAAAGACGGTCACGGCCAAGGTACCAACGACCACCTTTGAGCTCACATTAGTACCTGAGGTTATAGTAAAATCAGCAATCTGTCCCCGGACATAGGTTTGGAGGATTGCTCACTCGGATACACATTCCACGCCCTCTCTTGTGCAGCCCAAATCGCAAGGCCGATGATTGGATGGAGACCAGATCGCCAGAGCAGGAAAGGCGTACCCCAGGCTAGCCAAGCGTAGAATTGATAATGGAGCGAACGTGCACATAGCATGCCAATGGCGTTTGCCGTGAGAACGGAAGTTAAGACGAACTGGGGGGTAACGCTCTTGGAGACTGCTCGTCGGATAACGGGCCTTGGCGGCTGCAGGATCATGCGAACGAATCCTAAAACTGAGCGACCGGAAGGTTTGATCCACCGTGTCGCTAGAAAGAGAAGCAATATTGCTAGATGTGCGAGGAGCAAAACGATAGCAAACTGTTTCGAAAGGAACCTTTCTTCGCCCACGAATCTCCAGTTGACCGTCCACTTGAACAGGAATATCCGTGTGAACTCAAATGCCCGTGAGAAATACCCCAAGGCGTTGACTGGGAGGAACGGAAATGATATGAGTATCTAGCAAGCCGAATTAGTGTAGGTCTTTACCCCGCAAGGAATCTGACTCCTACCTGCAATTGCCCAATAAGCAGTGCCTGCCTCAATGCCCTACCAGCCCCTACGGCTTGCACAAGGATGATTCCCACAGCTGGGAGGGCAAGCAGAACGCTCATCTTGATCCCCAATGCCCATGAATACGAGACCGAACCTATCGTCCAGGACCTTTTTTGATATGCGTAAATGGCCAACCAGAGTGCACCAACTGCGAAGCAATCATTGAACAGACGCAACAAATATACGCTGTGAAGCCTTTTCGACAACACGAGCAGGGGGAATATATATGGGGGAGCCTAAATCAGTAAACTTGGTAAGATTTTATCCTTTAGACCAGCACTGTATCATTTGCGCACGAAAATCCTTCCCTCACCTTCGCGAGCCGGTAACACACCATGACGAGAGCCAGGGTGCCCAAATAAAGTCCAGCAAATATGACTTGTCCATATAGGATATTGCCGCCGCTCGTGAGATAGTATAGGGCGGTATAGATATAGACATGTGCCGCGGGATACACCAACGGACCAGTTCCCCCTTTGATCAGCATGTAGTCCCGCTCGCCATCAATATACTGAGTGACCTGTTCCATATACGCCGTCCAGTCGATTTCAGTGTCTGGGCAATCATTTAAGAGATTAGTCTCCTGAATGTAACCGTGGGGGTTGAGCTTACAGGGGATTTTCCAGACGATGAGCCCGCTGAGGAGGGCATCAGCGCATAGGAGGAGAGGGCAGAGCCATCGTAAGTGCCTAGGATTTGTGGCAAGGTCGAAGCCAAAATCGATCAGGTTATTTAACAGGCCCATTTGTCGTGTGCGTTGTGATGATTGATGTTGTTGTTTTAGCGACTTTAGATGGAAAATAAAAATACATAATGTGCCAATCAGATATGTCCGGCCTGGTTTGCCCGGCGTTCCCGTCTCACAGCCCAAGTTTAGAATATGGCTGCATTTCCGGATGAACTAGCCAATGGATTCGAAAATGGTCGTGTGAGTAGTTGCTTAACTTAGCGGAGGTCGTCATGTGGCCTGGCTGGTTCCTGAACGACTGAGCAATGTGACTGACATTTCTCAATACTATGTTAAATTGTTGGCTTCTCCGCTGGGGAGGCTTCCTACTTCCACAGGCTCTGGATTAAGTCGTCTGAGGGTTCACATTTTTCGGGCACCCAGATCTCATTGCCCCTCAGAGCCGCCTTCTAGTAACTTAACTGGCTATTCTCTTGTATTCGCCACCCAAAATTATATGCTCTGGGTTGGGAAGGGTGAACGTTTTCGAACACCACAGAAGCACATCGTGGATGGATACGTGAGAAGGAAGGCGGCACCGGAGACGGACTTTCTCAATGCCCAATTCCTAACGTAGCCTGGTGTAGCTACCTTCATCAAGTGTCATGCGGTATTCAATGGCAAGGGGTCAATTGAGGTGTGGATGTTGCTGAACTGACCCTATAGAATTTGCTCACGCGTAATAAGTCGGGCGTTGTGAGTTTGTTCTTCGGTTCCTCTAGCCCTATTTTGCTTCTTTGAACATCGTCTTCACTTGTCTCCGACTCGATTGCTCAACAATGATCACAAGGGGGCTTTGCAATTTAAGGCGCACCTGGCCTTTGGAGCGTTCTGACATTGAAGCGGACGCAGGGCACATCGCCGCAGTCAGACTTCCAAGAAGCTGACCAACAGCAGAACGCCCTGGAAGCACGACCTCAAAGGACAACCCTTCAAAGAACACCCCGGCCAGTTGCTGATTGCACTTGCCGATCGGTCATCTCCATAGTCTATCTTGTTTCTAAATAGCTAATGCATCAACCTCACAATTCTAGATCATCGTTTTTGCTTCAATTTTCAGAACAAAAGCTTGAAACTCTGGAGCAGAGCTTCAGAAATATAGACGGACTAGAACACCAAATTATCCCGAGTCTCTTGGTGGTGCCGCGATAATGAAGTTCGGGCGAATGTGAGTAGCGATTGGTCTCGGCGATGGCCCCGGATCTGATACATAAACCAGCCTGCAGCGCAACCAGGTGCCGGAATGGTCATCCTCATACATCAACTACAAAAGTTTGAAGAAGCTTATTAGGACTAGCGCTGAAGTGGCCAGAAATAGGCAGAATGTCGATCTGGCTGGCAAGGACCCGAAAATTTCTTAGTTTCACCTTCGATAGACGTTCAGCTAACTCTTAATTAGAATTCTTTTACTTCCTTGACCGCAATCTTGAAGACGTGGATTCATTCTTCAACAAGAAGCTCCACGACTTTTCACGACGGCTAAAGCTATTGCAGGACCGCTATGGGAAATCAGCGGAGTTACCGGAGGGGATTGATAGAGATGAGCTGGAGGACCTTATCGGTGCTCTACTTGAGCTTAGGGGCCAGATGAGGAAGCTACAGTGGTATGGAGATCTGAATCGGCGTGGGTTCATCAAAATCACGAAGAAACTGGATAAGAAGCTTCCCAATGTCTGCGTTCAACGGCGTTATCTCGAGTCAGAGGTATACCCTAAATCATTCGCTTCTGGTGCCGGACTGTCAGATGCGATGAAAACCGTCGATGGCTGGCTCTCCCCTTTGAGCGACGCCAATTTGAAGGCAGATGACACTAGCTCCGTTCACTCGGTTCATTCTCTCAGGAGAGTCTCTTCCAAGGCCATACTCAATATGCCAGCTGGGTTATTGGACACCGTGGATCTCTCAATACGAAGTGGCGATGCCACTCTTCTCTCAAATCTTCTAGACGCGTCAAGCATTCCTGTGGAGGGCGAAGAAAGCTCTGTTTCCCAAAAAATGTTGCTCAACCTCTTGCAGCGGTCAATCTCGTGCAGGTCAGAGAAATGCATTGATCTCCTTCTGGATAAGGTGCGTTCGCTCAACGAGGGCGACGATATAAACCAGCGGAACTGCATCCATCGTTTGGTAATTTCTATTGGCCGTATGAAGGCGAATACTGTAACTGAATCAGTGGGCGATTTGCATCCCCAAAATTTTAGCGATTCTTCAAATTACATCACGCCTGCAGCTTCCCCAATGCTGGCTCCACCATTGTGCATTTCAAATGAACAGGATTGGACAAATCTTTTAGGTACGAACGACGAATCGGTAAAACTACTACAGCGCTTACTAGACAAACTGCGTCCTCACCAGCGAACAGCTTTACAGGCGAGAGATTCTTACGGGCGGATGCCCCTCCACTATGCCGCACAATTTGGCTTCGTCATAATCTGCAAGATCATCATTAGCCGCATGCAAATGTGGAGTCAATTTGATGTCTCTGGTGGTATCGATTCCCCAGTCTGGCAAGACAGTGAAGGCTGGACCCCTTTACATCTGAGCGTCATCGGCTGCCATCCCCTAACGACAAAAACGCTGTTAGAGGCAGAAAACTGGAGAGAAGGCAGTGTCCGTAAATTTGCTTCTGGGAACAGTGTGTCCAAGTCAAGCCCGGTGCTGGCGCTCGCTGCAAAAGCGAACTCGGTCGCGATTGTCAAACTGTTAGTGGAAGCAGGCGTGGACATCAACTACCAAGATGAATCTGGTGAAACAGCTCTTCACATCACGGCCCGCTTTGGCCACATGGATTGCGCAAAGATCCTCCTGGAAGGCTCAGACTACCAAAAAGCGGACACTGAACTGATAGAGAAGACATTTGGCTGGACGCCGCTGTTTGTAGCTTGCGTTGATGGACATCTCGGAGTTGTCGAAGCCCTCATCTGTGCCGGGGCGGATTTTGAGAAGTCTGACCTGTCTGGGTGGACGGCTAAGGAGCATGCGGCCTTACGAGGTCATCTGGATATTGCGAGAAAACTCGCCGAATTAACAGGACCGGAGGTTTCGGACTCCTCTGAGACCTCTACAGTTGGGTCATCTTCTCCACCACTCGGCTCATCGTTGGAGGACAGGACGTCTCATCTGCTAGCCAATGGGGGATGGAACCTCCGAGCGCCTGAGCCGGTGAAAACTTTTGGTCACCGGTATCTCACAAAGGATAGCATGGTCCTAGTAAGCGTGGGAACGATGGATATGAGAAAGAATATCGAAGCTGTAAAGCTTGATCAGATACCCCTTGGCAAAGCCCACCTAACACAGCTTGACACGGCATTATCGCTGGTTGTATCTGCAACAGGGGCTAAGGGCGAGCCAACAGTTATTGACCTACCGGTTCAAGAAAATATCTGCACCGAGCCAATATCTTTTATCACACCCGATGCCTCTAAAGCTCAAATACTCTTCGATATTGTACCAACTTACTCCGGCTCGAAGGATCAGATTGTTGGTCGGGCTGTTGCCATGCTTTCTAGCGTTAAGCCAAACATAGGGAACAAGCGGACTACTTTACACGGCGACGTCTCCGTACCGATCCTGTCTGCCAATACTTTGGGAGTTATAGGATCGGTGAACTTTAACTTCTTGATAATCACGCCGTTCACGCATCCCAATATGTCAATCACAGAAAACCAAACATACTGGAAGAAAATGTCTTCTACGATGGTGGGTTCCACACGCTTGTTACGTTAGCTAGGTGCTAAGTTTGATCTAGGTGATTGGGCATCGAGGTAAATCAGTGTTGGATCTCATGTTCTTACGTATTTCCTAACAATTGCAAAGGCCTTGGCAAAAACCAGGCTTCCCGAAAATCTCTGCAGCTCGGCGAGAACACGATTCAGGTACGTCATCACGGGATGGCAAAACATTAAGAATCTATTCTAAAAATTTCCAGTCTTTCATCGCCGCCGCAAATCTTGGAGCGTCTTATGTTGAGGTGAATTTATCTTACTACAAAGCCTCGACCTACCTTTTGCTGACTTTGGCTTAGTTTGGTAATGGGCTGAAATCGTGCTCTATTGCGGCGAGGCTGACAATCTCTAGATGTCCAATTGACAAAAGACCATGTCCCGGTAATCTATCATGACTTCCTTGTTAGCGAGACTGGAATCGATGCACCAGTTCATACCCTTACACTTGAGCAGGTTAGTTCCATCCTAGGCTTCCTAGACTCTGGACTCCGTGGCTGTTTGGGTTAACCGTATTCTAGTTCTTACACGTGAACGATGGGCAGACATCTAGGTCTTCTCGTACAACATCCCCGGTTCGGCCGGTTGGTGATAGGATTGATGGTATTAGACATGCGGCGGTTCGAAGAACACGTTCATCATCCGTTGGTGTGGGGTTGAATGACGCAGTCGCCGATATGCATGAACGCATGAAGCACACCAGAGACTTCAAGATTAAAGGGTTCAAAGCGAATAGCCGAGGGCACTTCATTCAAGCCCCTCTCACAACCCTAGAGGAGATGTTCAAGAAGTTACCCGACTCAACAGGTTTCAATATCGAATTAAGTGCGTTAATATCCTACCTATGTGGAGCTCCTCCTTATATGCATACATTCGCTAACCATAGAGTAGAATACCCAATGCTCCATGAAAGCGAGGAGCAAGAAATGGATACCTATGCTGTTGAGCTTAACTCTTTTGTCGATACTGTTTTGACCAAAGTGTACGACTTAGTCAAGAAACGCCATGTCATCTTTTCAAGCTTTAACCCTGACATTTGCCTTCTCCTCTCCTTTAAGCAACCGTCCATCCCTATCCTTTTCCTCACAGATGCCGATGTCACTCGTGTTGGGGATATACGTGCAAGCAGTCTCCAGGAAGCCATCAGGTTTGCGTCACGGTGGAATATGTTGGGCGTTGTCTCAGCAGCTGAACCGCTAGTGATCTGCCCCCGGCTTGTGAAGGCGGTTAAGGAGTCTGGTTTGGTTTGTGTCTCTTATGGAACGATTAATAATGACCCAGAAAAAGTCCAGGTAATTGGGATGGATTCGTTCTAATACCTCCTACAATTGGGCTAACATTCGAGCAGTTGCAGGTCCAGGAGGGTATCGATGCCGTTATTGTGGATAGCGTACTAGCCATTCGGAAAGGCCTCACCGAAGGTAATCGTCGTACGACGGCTACAAAGACGGTGCCGAGTGGAGCACCTGGGAATGGAGCTACGATGACCTAATGAGTTCATGAGCATATTTATTGTTTCCTCTAGGAGGGGTGGAGGACAGCAAGGGCAACGTGTGTTACGCCCGTTGTGTGATGCTCTTTGCCAAGCCTCGCTCTCGTCATAGTGGTCGCTCTCGTCATAGTGGTGCTACCTCGACCATTTCGGGCGATTAAAGAGACTCTAACATGAGTGTTAGGGCGGTAGCTAGATATTCATCCCAGACTAGCTGAAATTCTAGAGATGGACTTCTAGACTCTTCTCGTCATATGCATCCGATACCTCAACAAGACAGAGCAATGCTCGCTTCGTAAGGTTCTGACGACAATTGTCCGTCAATGTTGGTCGAGATAAGCTATACAATACGAAACGCGCTAGTACTGGCTTTGAAGCCCTTTAGAGTTTTAGGGTGGCATCGGTCTTCCCATATCACAGGCTTTCACATCTGCCATCCACCCCACACGTCGTCCATGGAAACAACAATATACGGCTAGATGCTCTATACCGATGCATGCACGGGTTCTCTAGAGATAAACAGGTATCTATACCCTATGATTCTTGGGCTCTCGTTACTCTAGTAATGGTGATGTGAGAGCCATTTCTTTATGGTGGTGTGGAGCCTGCGCTAGGGATTGTGTAGCTCGTTGTAGCTCGTGACAGAAGTCGAGCGCCTGTGGTTACCATATTTGGTCAGGGTTGAGGCCCGGGTAAGGGAGTCACGACCGACGTTGGACCTCCCAACGAAAGTATGTCCAATTCGCTAGATCTCGACTCTTTGCTGTGGAGGGATATAAGAATCCCGTCCAGTACTTGCGAAACTCTCGTTGCTCCAACCTTACGATATATTCGAGGACCTACTGTTTACAGAGAGTACCTTCTAACAGTTTTCGAATATCAACTTTTAAGGATTATCCCTCCAAAGACCCTCTTATTGCGAACTGCCTGTTGAAGTCTGTCTTCCCAGAGGTTAGCGTCTAAAGTTTATCCTCCTTCCTAAGAGCTACTTTGCAAAGACGACGTATCAAAGCCGGCCATTTCGAAGACCGCCCTCCACCCTTCCACATTCTAGGGACTACCCATCGCCTCGAACAGCGTTTTATTCAAAACCAATAAAAATGAATGACTTCTGGAACGAGAACCCAGCGGAACAAGCCCAGGAGCTGGGCCTCGCGAAATGGTGGAAAATCCAGCACGAAGTCAACCTGAAGCACCTTAGCCACGAGCAAAAGATTCGCTCGAAGGCCGAAGACTACCATTGCTCCTATGACGGCTGGTACCGGGATAATCTATACCTGGAAAGTCCCGAAAGTTCATTCACCGCAAAGAGCGGTGACACATATCGCTGCCGTGGCCGCTGCCTTGTGGAGATCATCCCCCGCAAGCGCGAGGACGATCAGCTCTACCCCGGCCAATCGGAAGGGAGAGGCTTGGGGGAAGAAGATAGGGGCTACGACAAAATGTCCCTTAGTAAGGAGTCGGTGATCGATGGAAACGCCGACAACTCAGTTTCAAGCAAGCTGTCGAGCATGACGTCGATATCTTTGGGCCCTAGCGACACAAGAGATCGTTGCGGAGGGGCCAAGACAAGCCAGGGGGTCCCGATGGTCACTGAGGAGGCTAGGGAGAAAGACGTCGAGAAAGAAGATGTCACGGAAGAGGACGTCATGGAGGAAGACGTCGAGGAAGATGAAGGACGCGCATACGATTCTGACACAACCGCCAACAAGTCAGACAGCAGTTTCACAGACCTCAGCTATGACGACAGCGCATACAATGCCTGTTGAAACCACGCCCGTCCCTACACCAAG
Source organism: Glutinoglossum americanum (assembly GCA_020080175.1). NCBI lineage: Eukaryota > Fungi > Ascomycota > Geoglossomycetes > Geoglossales > Geoglossaceae > Glutinoglossum > Glutinoglossum americanum. The sequence goes on from JAGHQL010000082.1 coordinate 12,839, forward strand.
AACAACCCGCCCGCGCCACCCATGCTACCTAACCCCTCACAGTACATAGAAACATCTCCCTTAGGGACCTGCTATACCCAACATACCATCGGCCCATACATGAAACCTCAATGGTATCTTGGGCCAGATCACCAGTGACGGGTTGGATTGTAACAACAGCTACTGGCCTGCAAAACTCCAGCTTACAAAAACCGCCCGAGATATAAAAGAGAGCATCGTGACGAAGGAATGAGGACTAGAGAAAATGGGTAGTGGCTCTCCCTTTTTTTTTTCCCCTTCTTTGAAGGGGTGGTTTTTTTTGGGGGGGGGCCACGGTGACTGAATTGGAGTTGGGATCCACCGCCGTTTTTGTCCTCTAGTCGTGTACATACATACACCCACGCATGCTCTTGGAGTTTTGGGGGAAAACGGAATGGATACCTCAAAGGGTTGGTTGTAGTATTAGTGACGATGAGAATTGAGAAACTTCAATGAAACACCCGTAAAAGTTTTTTTTTTTTCTCTTCGTAAGATCTCCCCATTCCGTGGTGAGCGGGTAAGAGTGAAAGAAGTGCCCATGAATGGAGGAGAGGAAAAAAAAAACTGGGTGGATGTTAGTCGATAAGGTTGTAGATTAGAGAAATCGCAAGATTTTCATCTCACAACGATGCTACCGAAGAAACACTTCGTCTGTTGCACACGATAATAACGGCCGGAGCCGGAGCCGAGCGCCCCAATATCTTTATTTTATTTCCCGCCCTACATAAAATAAATTCTCTCCAAATCCCCCTTTATCGATCCGAACGACGCCGACCGGCCACCTAACAATATCTCCATCTCGAACCGCCATGACTCTCATTACCATTAACGGGCACGCTAGGCATGCTGGGTGAGAAGGGGGGGAAAAAAAAAGCGGTAGCCAGCGATGCAGAGAAGAGAACGAAAGGGAGAATATGTATGTACACGAAGTTCATAGGTGAAATTAGTAAGGTTGTAGTTTATGCGAGCTGTCTCCCCATGCCTAGACCGAGGATCTCGAATAGAATTGGGTTTACTTCTACAGCCAACCACCCGATTCCTATGAGGGTTCTCGTTAGCCGAATGCTTCTCTTTGGGGGTTGAAACAGCACACTAGTCGGGGGAGGTGCAGTACCAGAGTAAACAATCAGCTTAGTTACAACCTCCACGTCATACCTCACTCTCGGCTTCTCTAACCTCAAGAACATCTCCCTCTCCTCTCGCTCCTCTTCGCTACGGTCGTTGACACCATCTATCATGCTGACCATGTCGAAATCTTGTGTGGTAGGTGGTATTGAAACGACACCAGTCTCCGTCTTCCGCTCATTGGGATCTGCTTTCGACACCGGAAGGGCGAAGAGGGTGTCAGATGATGGGGCCTGGCTCATTGTTGACAAGGCGAAGGAATCGGGTTGCCCAGAGGATGTTGGTGGAGGGAGGTGTCCGCCTTTACCATCTTGTTGGTCGTGGTCTGCATCCCTTGTCGGAGTCAGCGCCCCCATGGACGAGATGCTTTCTCTCCTTCTCTGTTCTCTATACGCCAGGGTCTCATATGCGTCGGCCGCTGACTGCGGTCCAATAGATACAGCTCGCCTTCGTGGGTGTCGGATTGACGTTATAAGGGACGGAAGTTCAGAAACCGACGGAATGACATTGTCGTCTTTAAGGTGTGCAGGGACCTTCTTATATTCCCTGCGTTAAGTATATTAGCATCTAGATGAACGAATTCTTACCGATTTTATACCAGACATCCTTTGCCTAAAGGGGGTTGTCCGGCGCTAGGTTGAATCGGGAACCCCATAATAGGGGTAACGGATTCGGTATACAGGGATGACTTACGAAGCTTGGACGAAAAACCTCCGAGGCAAATCCAAACCGAGATTCTCTAAGACCCGGAAAATAGGGGGTAATGATTGTAGGAGAGTAGGCTTCATCACCTCTCTCCATGCGAAGATCGTTATGACACCGAGTGCTATGCGTAGAACACTATTTGCCCATCCAATATCTGCAAGCCGAAAAGGTACCGTTCCTAGTACGGGGTAATCCCAAGCCCACCCACTAAAGGCGTAGTGCCAGTGCCCCAGCTCAACCCCGATCATGACTCCGGCGAATGCCACACTATCGTCGAAACAGGGGCAGTCATCAGCCGGTTCGGGATGAATCCGCACAAGAACAATCACAACTAGCGCAACAATAAGGGGGGCTGCCCAGTCTCCAGAATAGAGATGCCGGTCAATCGCGTCAGCGCAGGCCCATTGCACTAATGCTATCAATGCACCTAGCAAACTGCCTATGATGACATCAAAGAAGCCATGCATACCACAGTATAACCGCCCGATAACAATAGAGCTAGCGTACGCGTACGCAAGAAGCTCTAGAATTAAACGAGTTGTGGGATGGAAGACGGTCTCAGGGGAATGTAGAAGCAGTATAGAGTACACCGCCACGGACACAGCATTCGTGGAGTGAGTAGAAGGGAATCCGTACTCTAGTGCAGCAGATCCTGACATGGTAACGCGTTGCAGAGGCGGAGAAAGCGGCCGTGGGAGGCATAGGAGGTCTTTAATGAAACCGCTGAAAAATACCCCTGAGGCTAAAATATGGACAATTCTGCCATCACACTGCGTCAGCCTATCTTGGTTCAGATATGTTCCAAGGGAAACCACGCACCCTCTACCCAATGCTGAATACCCACACCAAAATAGAATTGGCAGAAAGACCATGAAGAATGTGTGCGTTCCCAAGTTCGCCGTGAGGGCGAAATAGGAGTCAAGAGTGGGTGAGCGCAGTGTATCCTGTAACCACGCCAGATATGGTGTCTCCCATCGCACGAGCGGAATCAGCGCCTGACGGGGCACATATCGCCATCTCGGTAGTTTGGATTTGTCTAACCGTAGCCAAAAGGTTGTTAGGCTTGAGTTAGCCTTTGATATCCCTCGCTTTTGCGTCTTGTAGACCCTATGGTGGATAGATCTGCACGACGAAAAGGATGGAGAGGTTTGTGTGGTTTGGGGGACTACATACAGTGATCCAAGCCACGCAATCCGGCGTCCGGGCGGTTCACAGGAGGGGCCGCTGGTGCTATCGTATTGTTCTGGGCTTGCAAAGTCGCGGCATAGCCGGATCCATCTTTCGCAGAATGCATTGAGACATGCGAAGGAGCGAACTGTTCGGAAGGTAGGATATCGGTGTAGATTGATTGCCCTGTAAAGAACACTCTATCCTCACTCAATTTCAGTCCCTCAGTCTCTCTTTCTCCTCCAGAACGAGGAAGTGGCCATCGCCAAATTACCCTAAATTACCCCAAATTATCGCGTTACCCTTGTGTCGCACATCCTAATCGAGTTAAGCCGCTTTAACGGCCTCGGTAACCGTTATTCGTTGTCGCGTTGCCCCGGACAACCCGCTGGTGCCAATTGTTTTGGCCGCTTATGAACCGGCCCATAATGTGCAAGTAGTATTTCTATGCTCGTTGACGCTCCAAGCTCTATTTCCATCCTACGCATATTTTTCCACCTGGAAGGACATCTGCACAATTCCATATCCTCTCCTCGCACACCAATCCAGGAGGCTATTGTTCCTTCCACAGAATACATACAAAATTCATTTCTGCACCCTGCTGTTGAGCTCGTTCTTCCATCATGTCTATCTCGACTCACCAGCACTTTCGGCAGAGCTCGTACATGAGTGAGAAGGCTCCTTCGGTCTTCGACGTGCCAAAACGTAAACCTTCTCGCCAGCAGAGCGCACGAACGAGCAACGGTACAGTGAGTACCACCATGAGCACCTCAACGGGGAGAGAGTCCGCATCCACAACTCTCACACAACCGCCGTCGTATTCAAAGAAGCTTGTTGTGGTCGGCGATGGCGGCTGTGGGAAGACCTGCTTGTTGATCAGCTATAGCCAGGGCTATTTCCCGGAGGTAAGAGGAACAGCATCTCTACTTACATTTAAATGATCGAAAGCTCATTCAGCAGAAATACGTTCCGACTGTATTCGAGAACTATATCACTCACACACTCCACCCAACAACGGGCAAGACCGTCGAACTCGCTCTCTGGGATACGGCCGGACAGGAGGAATATGACCGTCTCCGACCGCTTTCCTACCCAGAAACCGATCTCCTCTTCGTCTGTTTTGCCATTGACTGCCCAAATTCCCTTGAAAACGTCATGGACAAGGTATGCCATAGCACAACCCTCCTTAGTACTAAAGGTTACAAGCCCCTAACAAAATCTCCTCCGTAGTGGTACCCCGAAGTCCTCCACTTCTGTCCACTAACTCCTCTGATTCTCGTCGGTCTCAAATCCGACCTCCGAACAAAACGCACCTGCATCGACCTTCTCAAGACCCAAGGTCTCACCCCCGTGACGCCCGAGCAAGGCGCAGCAGTAGCTCAGCGTATGGGTGCCCAATACATGGAATGCAGCAGCAAAGAAATGACCGGCGTGGAAGAAGTCTTCGAACTCGCCGTTACAATGGCGGTGGGCGACGAGTCAAAGGGAACTTCATCAAGCAGCCGCAACGGAGGCATGAAGAAGAGAAAACGGACCACCTGTAAGATCTTGTGAACTTTTTTTCTCATCGCGACACCACACGAAAGGATCGGAATAGGGAACGACATGGGAACACGACCATACATACATACACGAAGGCTACGATCACCGGCTAGGAAATTTTTATTATTTCCGTGCTGGGGAAAAGCGGATAGAAACAAACGCATCTTGTGGTGGCTTCATTTATCTGTACGACAGATCGAGCCTTGAGAAAGATGCGAAATGGGGCGTTCTCGGAGCATAGCATTTGTTTGACTAATGGAAAACCTTTCCTCTTTCTTTCCTTTGCGCCCTCGTGGCAGTTACGACCTTTTCCAGGATTACTGTCTCCTGTTTCTTTCCTATTTCCGTTCGAGCTCTGTGCATCATTAAGGCACTCGTAATGAGAAAGCAAATTACGTTGATTGGCTGCAGGATGGAAGGGAGTAGTTCTCCGCTATTGAGTGGTTCTCCGCCTTGGATCAATCTAGAAAGCCACCATGTCATTTCGCATTATCCACTTATGCCCTAATTTTTACAGGGCCTATAGGCCAAGCTGGGCTGCTTCAGCTTCTAGCTTGTGCCAGGGCCCAGTCCGCTGTCGTTTGCAGCCGCAGCAGCAGTCTCCGTGTGATCAAACACCAAATTCCCGCTGAACGCCCCATAGAACCCATGAAGACCGTTACCCTACCATAGAGGGGGAAAGACCCTAAAGAAATTATCGAGCCGTTAATCCCCTTTCAGTTGAGCCCTCAACCCCACGTTCTCCCTCTTCAGCCTCGCGTTTTCTTTCTTGTAGGTAGACAATTCGCCCTGTACCTCTCTCAATTTCTCGGCCAACTCTTTCTCGCCGCTGCCTATCTTCAATGCTGACATCATCTTTCCAAGCTCGTCATTAAAGCGATCATACAAGATTTCATTCTCAGCGTTTGCTTCGCGATACAACTCATCAAGCTTCTTAGCCTTTCTCTCACTGACGGTCAAGGAGGATTCAAGATCGTTCTTAATGGCCGTATTGCGCGCTGTAAGATCGGCGACGAATACAGGGATCTTAGACTCAAGCTGGTTGACTCGGTCGAGTAGTCGGCGGATGTCAGCCGTTTGTAGTCGATTTTGAGGGTGGCTAAGCGCTACGCTTGACATATCCTCGCCAATCTTTGATATCTCAGCTTGTAAAGCATCCTCCACACAGGTAATGGCCTTCTGTTCATTCTGAAGACGCTCACGTAGCTGCGGTCATGTTAGCGCGGATTCTGTCAAGACCCATGCTGTGACGCAGGGGGTTACCTTTTGCGGGCTTTGCATCCGAAGTTTTTGGGGAGATGACGGTACATTTCGGTGAGACTGTTCGATTTCGTTTCCAGATAGCTTGTCTCTGGGTGTGGCTTTCAACGCCGGAATGCTAGACAGTGGTCCAGAGGCACCTCTCGGCTGCCTCAGCTCGGTGATGGCAATTCCATCTGGCTTCGTATTGCTCGTCCTCTCTGTCGAAGCGCTACGACCTGAGTTAGACACATTTTCTTTCCGACCTGGCAAGTCAGCACCATAGAACGTGGTGGTTGGGCCTTTGACGGGTGAAAGCGTCCTTGGTGATGCCGATATTTCGAAAGTGTTGGGTTTCCGCGGCGTCAGGGGAGCAATCGTGTCAGCACCAAAGCCATTGAGTATCTTGAGATCCGAAAGGGAGCTCCTCCTCTTCTTGGTCGGGGCTTTAGCTGCTGTAGTCGCTGCCAGGGGCGATGCTGTGATAGTATCTAGGGCGTTAAGTAAGTGAGAACTCCCAGGCCTGTCAGGATCTTCATGTGAGAAAGTCCCAAATATAGTGGGTCGGTCTCGAGAAGCGGGTCTCTTAGCCGGAGATAATTGGTGGTCAAGGTCTATAGATTTAGAGCGTACCAACGATACATTCGACGAGTTGGCGGAGTATAATTCTCCAGGAACGGCGCTTCGAGCGGACTTGCTTAAGGTCCGCCAAACTGAGCCAACTTTGGACTCTGAGTCGATTTTACTATTCTCTCTACTGAGCGTGTTGAAGCCAAATCTCTTGCGAAAGGAAGAAGCGTTGGAGCTTATGGATCCAGTATTGGTGGATCCGATACGTTTCATGGAATTTACAGAGTCGCCAAGTGGTGTTCTATCCCCGCCCCTACTCCCAGGGGGCGACTCTAACGTGTGTGTTAGTCATTTTGAACGCGTAACGTATACGGAGACAATACCATTAAATAAGCGATCGTAGTCTTCAACTAAACGGTCCAGTAATGATATATATCGATGGGGTGGCCCCTCAATGACTAGCAGCTCTGTGAATGCTGCAGTCAATGCTCCTTTATCCCCATCATTTCCGGCACCATCTAGTAAGCTAAACGGAGAATTAGCTGCGATCAAGGCCTATGCGATCCGGTGCTTACTATGCTAAGAGTTTGATGATAGCCTTGAATGCCCTTCGATTCTGCGGGGCCATGTCCCCAAGGGCCATCCTGAAGCAATCTTCGAAATCACCAGGTAACAATACATCTATTCAAGAATTCAGCAAGTATTGACCGATATGTCCGTTCTCAGCTCACCGGACTTATCTTGGATAGCCTTTAGTGTTTGGACGGATACAACCGGCCCCATTTGGTCTTTCCAAGTCAATTTTAGGAACTTCTCAAATGCCACAAAAAGCACATCTACAGCAACTTCTAAGGTTGCTTGGCCCCCTGACGGATCCTCCACTGCGTGGTATTAGCGTTTTTAGTTCCGAAATTCATAGGGGTCCGTTTACTTACTTAAAGTATTGTACAGTTCATTTACACAAAGCTCATCGGCAGCGACCCGGCCCCTAAGTACTTTATCCACAACATTGCCCTTGCGTAAATGCAGTGCAAGGGTATATGCTCTAAAAGTCTCCTCGAGTCGTCTAAATGGATCAGTTGTGTAACCAGCACCATCATCTCCAACGACGGTGATATTCTGAGTCGCCTCTCCCGGCGCGTGCTTCTTGATACCGCTTGTGCTAGAGGGCGGTTTTGCGAGAGGTGGCAGCATGGACGGAATATCGCCCATCGTATTGTGACGTGGCTTTGGGGGACACGGAGGGCCACTTACAGAACCTCCACCTCCAAGGAATGTTGAAAGTAGCTTTACGGGCGACGGTGGTCTAAAGTTGCGGAAGCGGGGTTGTGCGCCATCAACCTGACTCGTTACAAATGTTAATGAACGTAGGATCTTACGGTTCATCGACAAGATGGAAGCTGTCAAAGTCGGATTTTGAGGCTGGTTCTGGAGACGAAGTAGGTTGCTTACTGTCGCCGGAATCAGTAGTGATTCACTATTGCGCAGGCTTTACTACTTACTTTTCTTGAAGAGAACTGTGCTTAGGTCTGCATAGCTAACGTTGTCGACGGAGGCGTAGTCATTCAATCCATCCACCTCCAAGCAGCACATCCCGATTCCCCCAAAGTCAATCGATATGCTGATCTCCACGCCGCGCGCCCCCACTTTTATACCCTTTGACCCTTTGTCCTCATTAACAACCATTCTTATCATAGCCAGTCCGTTTCGATCCTGAACATCATCATCTTCCCCCTCCTGGAAGATGGCCGACCACACGCCTATATTATCGCTACGACTTACAACATTCCTTAGTGCCCACTTATCACACTCCCTTTGCTGTTCTGTATACCTCCCTTCTATTCTTGCTTTGGCTATCTCCTCGCTCCAGCGACTTGCTTTGCCCTCATAAGCGCCCGCCAAACGAAATGCCCTGACTCCGGGTCCTCCCCCACGTGCAATGGCCCCAGAATCAAATGGCCCCCGCAAATAGGTCATCCAGATCATACGCCCACAGGTCGATTCGCTGAAGCGGACATCGCCGAGATCAAACCAGCCTGAGAAAAACAGGTCCTGTGGAGCGCGGGCACTACCCGCAGCAGTTGCGACAGAGGCTGTTATAGCTGCCACGCTTGGGCGGTCAACTTCTGCGATTATGCCGCGTGCCGTCATGTTGGACCCCTTACCCTTCCGAATGATAACGACAAAATCAGCAAATAGAAGGAACATGCCTTGCACCGTTTCTCCCGGGTCGCAATCGACGTTGTATGGCGGGGGGAGCTCAGCAAAGTCTGCTGCAGAGATAAGCCGCCCCTGGGAACGAAAAAGTGGTGGCCAAGACGCTATTAGATTCTTCAATCTATCAACAACTTGAGACTTCTCCGCCGATGATGATAAATCTAAAGAACAAATATCGGTGATGATGTCTCGAGACTTTAGCAACGGTTGAAGAGCCGGGTGTGTAACAGGCAAGCAGTTCACGATGTTATCAATAAAGAGACTATACCGAGGCAGCCTCTGCACTGGCTCAATCAGCATCGAGCGTAGGCGCTGCTCACCAGTTTGCTGTACTCGTTTTGAAAAGCTTGACCCGCCATCTCGCAAGAACCCGCTTAAAATCTGTGGAAACTCGGTGCTGGCCCGCATGTACTCAGCATAGCAGCTTGCAAACTTCGGAAACCAGTGAAGAAGAACCTTCGAGAATGCTACGGCACCTGTAGCATCCGCAACTCGGCCGGCCTTCCCAGTTCGAGATCCCGTGGAACCAGCATCCATGTCTGCCTGGATGTCAGCAATGGCCTCGTTCTCCGTCTCATCAAGAACTGCACGGATAGCATTCAAAAAGTGCGAATTCACGTCAAAGATCTGATCGAGGCATGGAGGAAATAGTCTCTCTAACGAGTTCTCGTTTGGGCTCGAGCTTCCTGCACTTTTCCCTTTAGCTTTTTGTCGAAATTCGCTGGCAACGTCATGGACAAGCTCGTATATCTTGCTGACATATCTTTCTTCTGTGTCGACGATCTCACACATCTCTCGCCGAACAGATTCCTTCTGGTGTTTCAAAAATGACCTACTCCTACCCAGAGTTGTTGGCTTCGACGGAGCTCGCCTCAGCTTTGAAGTTGGTATAAAAGCCGGCGTACCCAAGAGTTTAATAAGTGGTGCATACTCTCCGTATCGACGTAATGATGGGTCATCGTCCATATCCTCGTCATCTTCAGAAGGCTCTTCTCGGGCCTGGGGGTCAGAGATAGATCCAGGAGGAAGGACAACATCCATATCAACATGAGATAAAGCCCGCCCTGCTAAGCCGGCCTTGATATCTCGTATGACATCAGATATGTTCCCAACCTTGACCATCCTACTAGCCAGATCACCAGCATGCATCTCGTCGAACATCACCGGTACAGGCGGCGCACCATTTCGGGCTCTCCCATGTCCCGACTTTGATAATGTGGTCCTGACAACCTCTGGCATTTCTGAAAAGTATTTCAACAGGCTCACCGCCAATCCACGACATACCTCATCCCCTTGTTGCTCTCTGGGAAGATGGTTGACCGCCGCATAGAGAGGCGAGCTTGGAGATATTGTTATCCGTGGGTAGGTCTGGAATCCGGCAGGCGTAAATACGTGCGCTTGGATCCGGGAGCTGTTGAACGTGGAATTGGTTGTCGTAGAAGGACCATGGAATACCAATATCGGCGAATTGGATAGTAGCGGGTCTGTCGTGTAAAAGAGCGTCAAAGACTCCGGCGATAGAGAAGGTAGTGGATTGGTAATGCAAGCCATTGCTGCCCGAGCCTCCCAGCCGGATCTTAATCGTGATATGTATCAATGCGTAATTGCCTCTCCCATCAGACTTTTACGTTTATTTAACGTGAAGTGGTGGCTCTGTGGTGGCGCAAGTACATCTTCTGCCCAGACGAAAAGGTAAACAACGCGTGTCGGCTACTTTCCAGATACAGGAAATCCACTGGGCCACCTCGTTCAGCAGAAAGGAGAACGTTTGAGCGATCTCAGGGTAGAAATATAAATTTTATTCCGGCGACCCGGCTATGTTTGAGGTAAATTCCCTGGCTGATGTAAGGGGAGGCGGTTTGAAGCCTTCTAGAAACTTTTGGTGCGTCTGTGTGTGACACGTAAACGCGCAGAAGAGAAACGCGCCGCACTCACTGATATCATCGGCCAATGCAGGCCTACCACCAACTTCAGTGTAAAGTGTATATCCTACCACAACATAGGACCAAGGACAATAGTCAATGGCCTCACAGGATGATTCTGGGATACCCTTTGGGTTCTGCCATAACCAGCAGACTTTCAGGTTGTTAGAGTTATCTCCTGCCCTTTTGGCAGCCCTTGACTCTGACCATCCACCCACGTATGTACCATCCAGGATGAAGAGGTGCCCGCCTTTTGCTAAATCGGAAAAAGCCTGACAATAAAGTCTGCTCCCACAACATCTTCGGTGTCCGCCCCCTCACACGCAGTTCTATGCACTACAGGGGAGACATTCCAGCTACGTCAGGTTCATTCATCCAACTCAATATTCCTAATACAGCCATCCCAGCCGAATGACACCGCGGAAGAAGCGTTCCGAAGCCCCGGTCTCTGTACAATTGCGGCGCCCAAGGTAACCTTAGAGCTACATCGTGTAGCCACGTCTTCGGTTCCTCACCTCAGAAAACTAATACCAACATTTCATGTGCAGGAAGATGGAGATGGAGACTTCGAGATGATGACATCTTGGCCAACAGGTTTTGAGAAGCGAAGCAAACAGGAGACATTCGCACATGTTCCAACATGCGAAGAGGAATGTGAGCGAGGCTGGATAGAAATTGTTGCATTTGAGCTCAACGGTATGTATGACTAGTTGCAATGCTCATCAGGTCTCTGACCAGTCCTAAGGCGGCAGCATGCGGCCGTCCATATGGGCATTGCTTTCTACATACAAGGCAATCCTTTCTGCCGCGACATCGCAGGGGATACAGTTGGACTCCCGATTTCCGGTTGAAGATCTATGGCAGATGATAGAGGACGACGGTTTCCCCCGCGCCCTCGTTGAAGCAGTACTGGCAAGACTAGCCCCCGAAGAGCACATCACAAGAGGGGAATGTAAGCTTCGCGAGAGAGCCAGGCCAATCTATCCCTACCATCAACTGACGTAGTAATCGCAGGGGCATCTATTGACAAGTCCAAATGTATCCCCTGGCTAGGGGCCTTGATACTCGAGACAGAACAAGGATCAAACCGCGAGCGGTTCGCCAGTGATTTCTTGAAAGAGTGGAAAGACAATCTGCCAGAAGCATGGAGAGCAAGCGCCTCGTTAGACTTCATAAAAGTATGTCCTTCTACCCAAAAGAAGGGCCCATCTGATTCTCTCTCAAAGGGCTCTTATACTCTCAAGAACTCAACCATCTGTTTCTACCGAGATGGGGTAAACACGACCTCTACTACTTCATCTACCAGTACTGGCATAAGCAAAGTGACTTCAGGTTCTCGTAAATGGCACGAAAAGTTCCGGAACACCGGGAAATGACAGAATAATAAAGCGGCCTTTTTGCATGGTCTATAGGCAACACAGTATCTAATGGGAAGTGCGAGAATCACATCGTGCCAAAAACACAGATGCCGATTAGGAAACCATGCATAACACTCAACACCAAGCATATCTCTCATTGCAAACCCACTCAACACCCTTCCACTCTATGCCCTCGAGACCTGGCCGCCGGCTTTCCCCATACCACATCAAACTTGGGATACTTTCCTTTTCTCGGTCCACAACCTCAATTACGGATGTTTCAGTCGCCTCAGAAGTTAAATTCAACGCTCTATGAGCAGCGACCAGAGTGGTTGGTCCGGGGTTCCAGATTTTAACGTCCTTCATGCCCCAACGGCCAGCCTCTTGTCGAGCAGCCAGCAATAAAGAGGCTACTACGTCCACTCGTTTGGATTTCGCTTCGGATAGCCCGTCGTCTGCGGCGAGTGGCCCATTCGGGTTCACTAAACCTGTTTGATTAACGACCTCTTCATCTTCAATCACCAATCTTAGGATATATAAGGTGGTAGCAGGGTTGCTTTCATCTTTGCCGTCAAAGACATGAGTCCATATACACCATGCTCTCTGACCATCTGAATCGCCAACGATAGCGCCTTTAACGTTGGGCTCGGGCCCAATGACCTCGCGTGCTATGTATTCCTCACGAGCGTGATGATACTCCATCGATTTTAGATCGGGAACAAAAGCTACATGAACTTTATTTTTGGAGCTCAAAGTAGCCAGCCTCTGGATCTGATGATGCTCATCAATATCACAAAGCTCTCTAAGCGATGCAGCATAGAGTTCCCTAGGCGGCGGGAGAGTGAAGGCCTTGCCGACATAGTCCTTAGGTATCGGGGGCAAAGAGATGTGGCTAGACGCAAAAGGATGCCACCCGTGAGATGCATAGAATTTCTACAAACATCAGCACACAGCTTATCCGAATAGCGCAATGAGCCTATACTTTTCCAATATCAGAATACAGCACCGTGAATAAACAATTCTTGCTCCCCTTTATAGCCTTTTCGGTACCCCAAACCCTCAAAATCCCGCTCAACTCTTGCATCATCCTCTTGGCATATCCCCTCCCACGAAACTCTTTAGGGCAGAAGACACTCCCAATACCATGGCTTACGACCTCCTCAACCTCAACCCCCTCGGGGCTCTGAAAAGCCACTAAAGCCCTCTTTCGAATTGTCTCGCAGCTTGCAAGAACACGCCTCTCATCCTCAAACGGCTGGGATGTATCAACAAGTACCCAATGCGTTATTCCACCATTACGTGTCAGCGACGTCTCGCTAAGATGCTGTTCACGGCGCAGATAGGCTGGGATCGAGAGAGCACCACGCCAGGAATAGGCATTCTGCTTCCAGATCGTTTGCTTTTCCGCGAAAGTTGGGTGTACGAGCCGCAGGGTTGGGGATTCAGCATTGGGAAGCTGATGGGTAAAAGTGATGTCAACGACAGATGAAGGAATTACGGCCGATGGTGGAGGCATTATTTCAGGTTGTTGCTTGCAATTGAAAATGAAGTTCTTGAAATATGAAGGATCAATTAGAACACCATAGTAACCACTTCTTTGTCAAAGCTAGCATGGGAGCTGGAAAACAGTGTAACCACGGCCGTGGCTCTTATCTACATATGGAAGCACCTCGTGATGGGTTCGGTAGTTGCACTTAGCACACGACATTCCTTTGAGAACAGCAGTCGAGCCCAAATCATGATGCTCTGATAGAGAGGTTAAGGTTGGTTGGGTGGATCTGTAGCCGACAGAACCCGGTCAAAGCCGAGGGAGGTTTATCTCGTGCACACATCGGCGACCAATCACCCCCCCCTATACGGAAACTTTGACTAAGGTCCTACGTCACCCACGATATCTCACACGTCGTGGTTCGAATTGATGATCGAAACTAGCGATGAAACAATAGGGTAATCTCGCGATATCTCACATCTCTACTATGGACGCTAGCCTTGAAAATCAGTTGTCCACCAAAGATCGGTCAACCCATAGCGCCGAAATTGTCGTACCAGCGTTGTTATGCTAGGGGGAACGCGTCAAATCGAATACATAGACTTGAAAGGCGCTTGGAGTAGCTTACTATTCAAGTAATCCGCGGCCATCAACAGTTCCAGACACAGCTCTGGTGGGAAATCCATATCCGGAGCATCTTTAGAGTCTTTGTGTTTCTCATGGAAGTAAAAGTACTCGCAGACCTTCTCGAGGACAACACCACTATTCGTCAGTGGTGTTAGTCGGCATAGGTCATCCAATAATATTAGATGGTTCGGCTAAAGCAATAGTCCTCACTTTAAGTTTTCAAGTGTTGCTTTATTCTCAATGGCTTCGGAAAAATTGCCTGTAGAGCAGATGGGGAGTCGTAAGTATCGTGAGTCAAATTCAAGTAATAAGGATAGCTTACTTTTTGGATCAAGCATGCGCCTCAGGGCGCCAGAGACACAGGCTGCAGACCTCTTGACTACGAACTTATAGCCGTCATTAGATATCAAGGTCACGTACTCGGAAACGTTTTGGGCTTCGTCGGCCATGCTGGAAATATTGAAGATTGAGGCTCCAGTTCTGACTTGGCAACTATTGTTGTCGCGAAAGATCCACTAAACCATATTCAGTCACGGCAGTCTCCGTTACTGGTTCACAATACTTGTCTCACCAAAATATATTGCTGACACCTGCCGCTTTGATCTTTCACGCTTATAGAAATTAAACCAAGGCCTGCATTTTCGAAGATGCGCACAGGTTCCTGGCATTGTTTTCACTACTTTGAGGCAATTAATGACAATTGCCACTTTAATATCGCACTGTGACGGCATGCATCTCCGCACATCACAGAATATCGACGGCCGGTTGGACAATGCATATCGTACACCCCACAGCCTTATCTCACTTATATAAGCTGCTGGCCCTGCGTGCCCGGCCGTTCTTCTCATCTGCCGGTAGCCACGCCTTGAAGGGCCAAAAATGTGTGATCACCGGAGCCTCTCGCGGCATCGGGCTAGCAATTACTCGACGTTTCGCGTCCGAGGGAGGGGACACCATTTTAATTAGACGAAATGAGGATATGCTCCAGAATGCAATGGAAATTGTCAAGGGCGAGGCCGGGGGAGCGGGCAGTCATGTCGCCCGTGTAGGAGACGTGTCTCAGAGGCCGTTCTAGGAGGAATTACAGAGGGAATTAGTTCGTAGTTACCCAAGGGCAAAGTTTCAGATACGCAAGACCTGTGCTAAGTTACACTGGCGGTACACTAGAAAAATGTAGATGTCCTCGTGAACGCGGTTGGGATCACACACGGAAGCCTACCCCTACTCACAAACCCCGAACTTGCCAACCCAGTCATTCAGACAAATCTGATGGGCACTATATGGGGATGTCAAGTCATGGTTAAAGGCATGGTGAAGCAACGTAGTGGTATGGTTTTCTAGCAACCACGAACAAGCCGTAGAGAAAACGCTCATATGCAATAACATATCAGGTTGTATAATCAACATACCGTCTCTCGCCGGCATCAAAGCGGGATTTGGCGCCTCAATCTGCACTGCTTCGAAAGCGGATATTATAACAACATTTAGGGCTTAACCTAACCTGTCCAGGGCTTAACCTAACCTGTCCTGGGCTTCACACGGTCACTCGTCGCAGAAGTCGGCCAAAACAATATCCGGGCAAATACCGTGCTTCCGGGTTTTATCGAGACGGATGTGACTAAGGGTAGCTGCTAATTTTCTATCGTTTCGTTTTGATATATTCCTGCCTCCAACTCGACCAAACCTAACCAGTTGTGCTGATATACACTAAAGGTATACCGCCCAAAATTCAGAAGCAAATAATTGACGCCACCCCCGCCAAGCGATATGGAACGGCAGAAGAAGCCGCCGACGCAGCCTACTTCCTTGCAATCAACCCTTTCGCAAATAATTGTGTTCTGAATCTTGACGGTGGACTGAGCGCAATATGACTGCAGCCTCTAAGGATCCATTAAATAGGGAAATGCAATGGAAAACAAGTTTTCTAGTAATGCACAATCATGAAAGTTGTCTGGCTATTGTGACAATCAGTCATCATCAATCTCGATAACGCCGTTACTGGTATCATCATCTAGAACGATGAGGTCATCACCCTTTGCAACAACCTTTCCTTTCTTTTTAGGTTGCTCGTCCTCTGGAACCATGTCCTCGGCAGAACGTTTGCGTTTTCCGGTAACACTACCTATGCCATTAGCATGGCCATTAGTGAGGGCGTCCTCGGGCAGCGCTAGAGGCTTCCTGGCCCTCCTCGCAATGTCAATACTTTCGGGGTGAACAATCGGCTTCGAATCAACGGGCAGCGATCTCCCGGCGTTAGCAAATGGACAACAAAAAACTAGAGCCAAACTTACTTCTCTGAGATAGATAAAACCAGATTTACACGCGGATTTTCCTCTTCCTCATCAATTACCGTCAAGAAGCTATCTCCTTTGATACCGAGATCGCTAAACTTCTTCTTCAAGTTATCATCTAACTCTGGGTCATATAGAGTTCCGACTTCGTTGTTGACGCTGAATTCTTCTCCGTAGCCTAGCTTGAGACGCAAAAGATCCTCAACGAGATCGTTAAGAGTTGCTCTCGAGGTGTCAACGACAAGCCTTGTTTGAGCTACCCCACAGACTGCACAGTCCTGTTTCGGAGGACGAAGAGGCTCTGATGACAAAACCCTATCTGCTGATTTTGCAAGAAATACCTTGGTGACCGATTTTAGTAAAGGGAACTATACCATATTACATAGCATTATTCTTACCATCCGTGCACTAGTGTAATCATTCCGCATAACTTTAAATGCCTGCAACACACAAAGGCCTGCAACCATGGCATTTGTCGTTGCAATTGCAGGAATGATGTTACCCGCCATTTCTGAGATGGAGTCAATATATATATCATCAAACCTATTTCGGGAAAAACTAACGCTTGATATCAAATTTCGATTTTGTCTCAATACCGAAGATCAGGGAGCGCAAGTTTGCACTAGCAGCCACAAAATCGAGCGTATCATCGTCGTCCTTGTCGAAGGTTAGGACAGGTGGAGCACCGCCATCAGTAGCCTTTGCTTGGGCATCATGCAAACGGATACTCAATCGCCGCAAGCTATATCTGGTTACCCAAAGTCTACTAATATTTCCCGGGGGTCGTACCTGTCCGAAAACACGACAAAATCCTCTGGTAAGCTCCAGGTTATCTGGTCCTTCTGTGCAACCGATATGTCCACCTCTGACGCCTGCCGCGAGACTTTGTCAAAGTCTAATGGCTCGGGAGCTCTCCGGGACTTCCACATGTCTTCCATGCTTCGCAGCCGCAAAATATCTTCACTAAAGATCTTTTCGAAAACCTTCCGAGCGAAATCCGGAGACCCCATCGACTGACGTATAAGTTTGAGCGCTTGTGCTTCTTGCTTCAATTTCTCAATTTCCCGAGCTACTTAGTGTGAGCAATTTATGCCGTAAGAAGACAGCCGATATACGTACAGTTCTCTGAGTCCTCGCCGTGATCGAGTTCCGGAGCGTCATCTTCGCTTGTCCCAAAGATCTCACTACCATCGGTCAGTCTACTATTTCCTCGACCAAATGCTGGTGGTCATACGTGAAAAGATAGCTCTTTGCCCAAACAATGCAGTGTATGGGTTGACTTGGTGTGCTTCGTATGGTGCAGACGGGGAAAGTCTTCGGAGTTTCCTTCGGATTGCAATCGTAGCACTCTGTTCTGCCCTATCTGTTGTAAGCTTAGGCATAATAGTTGAAAGTAAAGCACACCTACCTTCCTGATAACCTGTACCTGTCCGTTGAATCCTGTAGTACCACTCTCAATCAAGGGAACATCCGCCGCCAAACACATCTTGTTTACATGGCGGCGGGCTTCCAGGTTATCAAGAGCGTTGAAAACTAGGTTAAAGCTCTGAAACCAGTTGATATTAAACATAGAGTCTTTGATGTTTGCATGGTATGCTTCCAGCTTGACGTTTGGGTTGAACCTTCCTGCGACCTCCTTGGCAACCTAGGACCCGGTCTAGTCAGACGGTAACCTCCACAAGACAATAAACGGTATGAATCTCACCATGGCTTTAGACTTCTTGATATGCTCATGTCTAAAGAGAAATTGTCGGTTCAGGTTGCTCAAATCGATCGTGTCCAGGTCCACAAGGTGTATCTCGCCGAAGCCTGTAAGGACAAGGTCCTTTAAAAGTTCACACCCAATCCCTCCAGCGCCTACCATTAAAATACGAGACTAGAGACGTTAATTTTGCCTCCCGCGTGATAGTAATAAGCAAATAGCCATACCTCCTTGATTCGTCCATAGAGGGAGCCGAGCGACTGCTTTGGATACCTCTCACGTCCCATACTTATTATCCAGTGTGGGCCCTAATTCAATTCATAACTCATCACAGGAGGCAAGTTCGTGACGAAGAGCTGAGAGAAATAATGGCCTCCAAGCTTGTCGGAATGAATGTTTGTAAGGTACCTGAATGCAGGGTGAGGCTCAAAAAACGCCAAGCCGCATGATGGACTACAACGCCCTATCAATCTCATGCGACATATTATTGGACGTCAAGAACTCGCTGCCCTAGAGCCGCAATGATGCCTCACGCCCGTCTTTTGCTAACCACCAGTAAGACTAACCAAACGCTCAAAAACCAAGGGGAATGTCTGACGATGAAATTGACCTCGAGCTCCTTGCTCTTCTTCGGCAATCACTGGGCGGTTCGATCAACCGGAAGAATGCCCCAGCTGAAACAAAGGTCCTAGAAGGAGCAAGATATATTTATAACAACTCCATCGATGTTGCGCTAGATTCACAGAGTACGAAGGCAGCAGCAGAGTCGATATGGACTTCGATGCAACACAAGGAATACTCTATTAAAACATGGTCCACACATGAGTTACATCCGAAAGCGAAAAATGAGGATACTGTAAATCTTATTTTCACTATAGACCTGCTCAATTTCTGTTTTTGGTCAGAGAGCGGGCCAGATCAACGGTTTGCTATTGATTATAGGGGCAAAAAATGGACCGGGTATTGGAGTTTGGTGGCTGCACTACAAAGAGCACTTGACGAAGGTACCGCCTCGCGGTGAACATGGGCTGGAAAACTAGCAAGCTCATGCATCTGCAGATATACCCATCACGAGTTCAGATTTCTGGCAGAGCGAGGACGAGTGTTCCGAGAATTTGATGAGATGGGTGTTTCGGTCTGCAACTAATGAGGAGATACCTTTATTTGACGAGAGGCTATCGTGTTTACGAGAAGCAGGGCATATCCTCTATGAAGTGAGCATCAGGTTCGAGGCCCTCTTTGACCAGACTGACTCCTACAGAGGTTCGGTTGTAGATTTTTGAACTGCATTGACGAAGCAGGCGGTTCAGCCGCAGCCCTGGTCAACCTCCTTGCAGAAAATTTCCCTTGTTTCAATGACGAGCAGAGATTCGAAGGTAGAAGAGTTCGCTTCTACAAGCGTGCACAGATCCTTGTTGCAGATCTCTGGGCTTGCTTCGAGGGAGAGAGCTATGGGAAGTTTCATGATATTAACGAGATTACCATGTTTGCGGGTATGAAGTCCAAAACTTGTGGCTCTGCCCTCAATGACATGGAAAATTAAGACTATCGCATCCCTCAAATTCTTCACAACCTTGGCTGCCTACGGTACAGCCCACCGCTCGAGAACCACATACGGCAACTCAAGCCTATATCAAAGGGGCACACATGGGAGATACAACTAAGAGGTCAGATGGCAGGGCCATTTTCGCTGGAGGAAGAGCAACTGATCTTTATCATAGGTTGCAGTATCTGGTGTGTGGAATTGATAAAAGCCCACATTCTCCAGAGAGACCCAGATGCCAAGGTGAACGCGGTTCTATTAGACTTTTACCTCTATGATACAATGAAAGAAAAGGAAGCAGCTGGAGATGAAGGAATACCTCACCACAGAACTAGGGGTATATGGTACTAGATAGCAATCGGGGTGTTTAGAGAGTGGCTTATTGAGCTGTCCAATAAGTAAATGATCAAGCCCACAAACACCATTAATGCCAATTTAAAGTAGCATATGACTTTCAATACATGAGATTTCGCAAAGAATCCGTCTACCCATAGGTGATAGTACACACATATGCATGCGAAGTCCCGCCTGGGAACATCGTTGTTTGCGCGATGGGCAATATGTATTCCAAGACTTCTAGCCAACTGTTGATTGTGGCCCAATCTCCCAGGTCAATCTCCTCGCCCTACACAACCTAGAATGGATTCTCGAAACCGGACAAACACAGAATGGAAGAAACTAATAGACGCCAAAATCACTGAGGTGGACGATATGACATCAATCTTGACCCACAGCTTACTGCCTGGGTTCGAGAACCCTTTGGATATTGTAAAGCACATTGACCACACAGCACTTAAGCCGGGAAGCACGGAGGCGCAAATTGACCGATTATGTGGTGAGGCGCGACAATACGGTTTCAAGGTACGTCTCTGATTGATAGGGCCGCGTTAATTATCCCCGTGGTTCCCGGCCTGGGTACCTTGGGCTGATTAGGTCGACAGTCTTGTTGTGTCAACGGTGCTTGGGTACAACGTGCTGCCCGTAACCTAGACGGATGCAGTTCTGTAGTAGCCTGTGTTATTGGGTTTCCCCTCGGAGCTATGGATACCGCAGTGAAGGTGGTGTATGTCATTTTTCTGTCTGCTCAAGATTGCTATGAATATTCCTAGCTCAGCCCCTTTCGGGATTTCTCTTTGCTCTCTATTATAGCTAGGTTATCTACTGGATTCACCTGACGTGAATGGCAGTGAATCTTACACCGCAATTGCCAAAGGTGCTCGGGAATTGGATATGGTCATTCATATCGGCGCCCTCAAGTCAGGGAATTTTGCGGTCGTCTACGATGACATCCTCTCCATCTCTCAAGCCTGCTCTTCCTCCAGCACTAAGGTCATACTCAAAGCTATTGTGGAAACAGCTCTTCTTACGCGCTCAGAGATTATAGCTGCTTGCTACCTTGCGGCTGAAGCGGGTGTTGACTTCGTGAAAACATGCACTGGTTTCAGTGGGGGAGAGGCAACTATCAAGGACGTGACAGTGATGCATAAGACTGTATCATACAGGAAAGGACTGGTGGAAGTCAAGGCAAGTGGGGGAGTGAGGAATTTGGTAGACGCAGTGAACCTGTGTAAGGCTGGTGCCTCGAGAATTGGAACGTCGGCTGGAGTGAACATAGCTCGTGAGGCTATCGCTGAGGAGCTGGCTAGGTCGTCGTAGCCATGGATGGCTCTTTCCTTTCCCGCAATTGCCAATAATAACTACGTTTTGACATCTTTCAAGTTAGCTCGTATAGCCCCGGTTTGACGAGCAAGCCGGTCACAAATGCGTAGTGCGGATAAGCCTCTAGAGGATCCCTGGGAGAGGAAAGCCCAGATAAGGCTAAGAGTATATACGAATGTGCTGATCCCTCACCGGTCCAGGTAGGGCGAAGTGAATATATCACCGGGAAGGCTCCTACCGAGCCCACTTCACTAGATCTAAACACTTATTTATAGGAAAGCTATTTTAACTAAAGAAATATGCTGTAGTTGTTACTCTCATCGAGGGGGAAAAAAATCTGCAATAGGGGCGCGAACCCCTCCAAAGCATCCCGGAAACAATGAGGGCAAGCGAAAAAAAAGGCCGCAATATCGATTTTACCCAGAACCGGATGCCCTACATCCCCTTTTTGCATTAAAGCAAGTCCAAACAAGCCGTAGGCCCGAGAACTGAATTTCGCCTTGCCGATGAATATCCACAATATATGCGGTGTTGAAATGGAGGTCCCAGTTAAGACATATCCTATCCGCGAGTAATTAATTCACGACACGTGCAGGTAGAGTGGTGGTATAGAGTAATAAGCATAGATATAAGCCTGAATACTAGCACAAGCTAGGCCCAAATGACAACCCAGTAAACGCCACAAAGGTAAAACAGGACCTCAACCAAGCCTTAAGACGTAATACCAACTGGTGGAAAGATTGATCCCACAATGGTGGCTACTGCGTGAGTATAGTAGTCAATGTCGAGATGAATGATACTCCAGATTGCACATCCTAGTGCTGAATGATTCTTGGGTACTACGATATCAGTTCGTCGACAATTGCCACCTCCGTCTTCATATTCTGCTTAGCCTCTTCCTGGAGCAGCACAGCTAGGACCTGGATCGGGGGGCGCAGACCAAGGCCATTAGCACGCTTCCAGCGTTTCATCCGAGCAATACCGATACATGGCTATAGGTTGATGCAGGTTAGTGCTTACATCCACCAAGGAACTCAGGGTGTTTGCAAAGGGAAGTTGCAAGACTTTCACATACTCCATATTGGGAGGAAATGTCGAAATGTCTTAGGATTTTCTCGTGGATAGAAAGGTCTTGTTGGTGAACTGGTAGTTACGGTATCAGCACCACAGCAAAGTTGCAACAATAGCCTCGGTACGAACCACGTGGTGCCTTCCTTTCGTCCTCTACAGACTTCCAATATTCTATCACCTGTGCATCCGAAACTTTCGCCGCATCCTCTTCTTCCTTCGTCTTGTGGAGGTTCGTTACCTCCGCCTTAGCCTGCTCTTGAACCACTTCGTTTACTTTTATAATTGGCGCGCATTCTGGAGTGGGTGTTCTCGTGATGACCTCGAGTAGATCCTTCTTTTTCCCATGCGTAGGCACCGACGGCTTGGTTATCTTCGAATGGGAGCCAAAGCTCAGTCGGGATTGAGCACCGCGGGCGGTAGGGCCGGCTATCTTTGTCGGGTTACGTCGGGTTGCAGGCATTTTCAGTGGATGATCGTAAAGCTTTTCTATGATGAACGTCCATAGATGGACGATGGACATTCCGACAAGGCGGTTGGCACGGAAACGCGAAATCACGTGTACACTTGACTTCCCTATTTGGTGCACCAAGAGAGCCCAGGAGTTTTCGGCCGCCGTGCCACCAAAATCTACACCCAATGAGCAACATGACGAAGAGAAAGCAGCCCAAGGACAACGAAGTGCTCCCAGATGCGCCATCAAACCACGCAGATGCTGGATCAGACGATAGCGGCAACGATGATGTTGGCACAATCCTTGTCCTGCGATTTTATCACCGTTGATTGACCGCCGAAATAGGATACGGTCAATGTGGATTTCGAGTGGTTCGATCCACAACCGGAACATGACTTTCATGGCCTGAAGACACTGCTCCGACAACTACTGGATGTGGATGCGCAACTTTTCGATCTATCCGCCCTAGCAGATCTTATACTATCGCAGCAACTACTGGGTTCTACGGTGAAGGTCGAAGGCAATGAGAGTGATCCTTATGCTTTCTTGACGGTGCTCAACTTGCACGAGCACCGAGTATGCACCTGACTGCACTCGATCTATTTTCTGCAATACTAACTTTGCGGGGTGGGCAGGAAAAACAAGTCATTAAAGATCTC
The DNA here is from genome assembly GCA_020080175.1 of Glutinoglossum americanum. Lineage (NCBI taxonomy): Eukaryota > Fungi > Ascomycota > Geoglossomycetes > Geoglossales > Geoglossaceae > Glutinoglossum > Glutinoglossum americanum. The sequence goes on from JAGHQL010000082.1 coordinate 36,194, forward strand.
ACCAAGTATCTCGTTCAAAAATCTTCAACAAATTCTACACTCTCCGATATCCTTCAAACTATCCTCTCCCTAGACTCAGGCTTGGAGATTGGCCTAATCCTCACAGAGCGCGTCATCAATATCCCCCCTGAAGTGGTGCCGCCGATGTATACGATGCTGTTAGAGGAAATTCAATGGGCGCTCGAGGAGAAGGAGCCCTACAAATTCTCGCATTATCTTATAGTCTCAAGGGCATATACAGAGGTGGTGTCCACACTGGATCAGGAAGATAATCGACCGCAGAAGAAAAATAAGTCTCATAAGGGGGAGAAGGAGTTATTTTATTTTCATCCAGAAGATGAAATACTCCAGCGGCACGCCTTGGTATTTGGGAATTTCGAGTATACAAATGATGAGGGCGAGGGGAAAGCAGATAGTAAGAGAGCCTTTCAAGAAGAGGGGATCAGGCCGCAAGGGCATATGATATTGATCGAAGGACCAAAGTTTGAGGGCGCAGTAAGGGCCGTTGGAGAATTCCTTAGTCCAAGGTCGTGAAAAGCACTATCAAATTCTCGAGATTAATATCTATGGTTGATGGGGTCAAGGCCCTCGAGCTCACGGAGGTCTAAAGTCCTGAACATCTCGGAAATGCCCATGTCTAAGAGCAAGGCGTTAAAGTAAACAGATTGGCAGTCGGCACCTTGGCCTCGACATCCGGTAAACCACCTAGTCGTTGCATTAAATATTCCACCTCAACTTCCTTCGTTAATGGGATGACCCAGTCCTCAAAAGACAAAGTGTTAGCTTGTTGCAACGTCCTCACGAAACCCTCCGAAACATACTTTGTATATGGCAACAACGGCATCAACATTTATCTTCCCCGGGCTTTCTGATCCAATGCTTGGGTCCGTCCCGTACGTCTTTGCCTTCAGTCTTAGCCTCTCAAGTACCTTCTTCTCTACTTTTTCATCTGTTATAGCAGCAGCAATGCCCTCCCTGTCACCCGCCTTGATCATCTTCTCGTACAGCTCAGTCTCCTTCCGAAATTTGGACTCTGCGACGAATTTACCAAAATGTATTCGCCGCGAAAGCGCCTGCAGACAGGCAACATCGCCAACCGCCGCAGACCCATAGTGCTCTTTTGCCTCTCCTCTATCCTGACTCGAACATGCTGCCGGAAGAATATACTCGATATAACACTTCTTCAACTTCTCATTGACATTGACGGTATTAGGATGTAAAATCTTCGGGTAGTTGAGGGGCTGAAGAATTGGCTCTTGCAGGGCATCGGGATAGAAGGGATACTCGTCAGGCGATTGATATCGACGGAGGAGTGAAAACAAGCGCTCTTGCTCGCGAAATATCCAGTCGAAGAAGCTTAGGTTGCTGTTCGGGATATTGAGGGCACCTGGGATATATATTGTGCGGTTGAGGGGGAATTGAACACGTTCGATGAGATGAAACGTGATTGTGTCTTCCAGGCGACTGAGTACATGTTAGAAAAGCAAGCACGAAAAATATGTGAAAATAGCGCACATAAGCTGAAAACGTATGTTAGCTAGGTCCAATGCCTTACTAGCGTCGGAAAGATCAATTGCTGATTCCATCGCCTGTTCGAATTCGTGTTGACAACTCAAATGTCGGTCAAGAGTGACGACATCGCCTTGGTCATCTAAGCCACATGTGTGGCTGAAGCATCTCTCGTCAGCCCCAAAACCAAGGTATCAACTTGGAGGCTCTTTTCTCAAACTATTATTCATATCAACAACGCGCCCAAACAGCTTTGTCCGCACCGCGCTGGACTCCTAGCTAGAATTATAGCAAGTTTAATTAGCTCATGACGTATGGCGAGTTCTAGTGGCCGTGATGCTTCGCCATCCGGCATACCAGCAATACCAACCGAGGAAGACTCAATTCTTGGAAATACCTTATCTGTAAGTTGGTGGAAATTGAAATGCACACGCACTCTCTACCTACGAAAGCTAGCTAATAGGAAGGATAGTCAAAAAATATTGAAGCTTTTGGACGCAAGGTTACAACAACAGCCAATCATCTCATTGGGCCGTTCGGCGATGCTGGTACCGGAACCCACTACCAAAGCGCGTTGACCGAGCTTCACAGGGAGCTCCGCCGCCCCACTATACAGCGGCGTGTCTTCTCCTTTGCCCATGCTACACCTTCGGAGATTGTAAGGTCAAAACTCTCCACCTCGGAAATACAATACCGAGCGCTCTCGTACGTGCCTGATGAACTACTAGCCAACACTCCCGAGAGTGACAATGTATTTTCTTTGTTTCAGGGATTTCAGGCCACTCTACCCGAAATTCTCCCGGACCATAGGAAGGCACACAGACGACATAGCTCACGAGGTCAGAAGCTGCTGGGAGCTACTGATGATGCCTCAGAGATAGAAGGGCTGCCGTCAATGGGAAAGCTCAAGAGGGAGAAACGCGAGCTGAGCCGCAGCCTAGAGATGCTGGGCATACGGAAGAATATGGCTAGTTCCGAGATACGGGAAATCGATAACAAGATTGCGAACTTGAATAGCATGCGGAAGATTGTCCTGGACAGATTAGCAGCTTTAGAGCATGACGAAGCATTGATAGAGCATGACAGTAAGGGGAACGTTGCCTAGAAACTGTTTACGAAGAGCTAACGTGGTGCTTACAGTTCTGAATATCGATCACCAGCTTGAAGACCTACAGGAGGAGCTGGAGGATGCCGTTGCATTATCCCAACCAACGCCGAAAACTGAAATTGAAGATGATGCCGACATGTCTGAGACGAACCCTATGAATGCCTCGTTCATGTCAGAATCTATATACGAGAAACTGCCATCCCCAAAGACAAGGAAACATAAAACTATAAGTGAATTCCCCATGGCTAGCTCCATACAGCTCCTGAACTCATACATTTACACCCTCTTATTCCTCAGGTGCATGTCTATTTTCGAAAGGTGACTCTAATGTGTACGGTCGTAAAGGACGAAAATCAATGCCGATCTTACACGAGCATTTCGAACCTGGGTTGAACATAAGAGAGCTCCAAGCCCATAACGACATGATCACTGCTCTAGATTTCGATGTGCCATTTGGAACGATGGTAACTGCTGCACTTGATGACACCGTAAGGGTATGGGATTTGAGTGCTGGTAGGTGCATGGGCTTGCTTGAGGGTCATCATGGTAAGTGTAAGATTGATGCTGTTAGGTGCTTTCAACCGCTAACATATCAAAAGCGTCCGTGAGGTGTGTTCAAGTGGAGGACAACATCGTAGCTACTGGTTCGATGGATGCTTCCATTCGGTTATGGGACTTAAGCCGGGCCCAATACTCTCCGCAGGATAGCCGCATAGGCGGGGGTGATGAGGATGACGAAGATGACGGCCTGGCGATTGAAAATCCCGATGACCTTCCTCCCCCCCCTCCAGCATCCAGCATGCAGGACTGCCCACTTTTCTCGCTCGAAGCACATGTAGGTGAAGTCACAGCTCTCTTTTTGCGAGGAGATACACTTGTCTCCGGCTCAGCAGACAAGACCATTCGTCAGTGGGACTTGGAGAAAGGCCGTTGTGTCCAAACCCTTGATGTACTATGGGCTGCCGCCCAAGCATCAGCAACCATGAATCCTAGCGATGGACAGTGGCGCCAGACCGGTCGCCTCCCAGATGCCTCTGCAGACTTTGTTGGCGCGTTGCAGTGCTTTGATGCCGCACTTGCCTGTGGCACTGCGGACGGGATGGTCAGGCTCTGGGACCTCCGAAGTGGCCAAGTACACAGAAGTCTTGTGGGGCACACCGGGCCAGTTACATGTTTACAGTTTGATGATATCCATATGGTGACGGGGAGTCTAGACAGAAGCATTAGAGTATGACATTCTGAGGTATATTAACGCATGGTCATTGTTAACGCTAGGCAGATATGGGATCTCCGGACTGGGTCAATCTACGATGCGTTTGCATATGACAACCCTATCACGAGTATGCAGTTTGACTCGCGAAGAATCGTCGCTGCCGCTGGAGAGGATGTCGTCAAGGTATACGATAAAACTGATGGCCGCCATTGGGACTGTGGGGCTGGCATCGGTGCGGAGGAAGAAGGCAGAAATCCCTCTATCGTGGAGAGGGTCAAGATCAAGGACGGCTATTTGACTGAAGGCCGAAAAGACGGCATTGTGGGTATATGGGCATGCTGATGCTGTTGCTCCTAGTCTACCTGTCGAGAATACCTTTTGGTTTCCGCCAAGACGGAGGGGCAGAAGCTTTGTTAATATGTACCATAAGCCTGGCGTCCGAGTAAATGTATATCACCACATATAAATAAGAGACTGAACAACGCGCTGCAACAGCCAGAACCCAAATGAAACAAGAGGAAAAAAAAAAGTTAATGCCTTGCCGACAGTGCTCTAAATAGAGAATACGAAGTAGAAACGGATTGGCCCGTTTGGGAATTACTAATTGAATTTCCGCTGAGCGGCTTGCATGATGGAGCCCATTTAACATCCGGGACTTGGCAAAGCATGCACCCGATCAGGACGCAATTAACCAAGATCCGGAACTTGTCCCGCCAGGTACGACGTACTCTCCGAACCCATCCCCATCGATTAAGGTAGGCCAGGATCATCAGGATCATGCAGAGACTGAGGATATGACTGGCGCAAGACAAATTGCTGCGTCAGAAAGAAAGCTCATCATCTTCAAACCGACATCGTACTTTGTGGATCCTGTTGATTCTATTCGCACGGGCAAAAATCTCGTTTCGTTTTGATGATGGCGCGGTACAATGATGCTAATTTCCCCATGCTGCATCGGCTGCAGGCACAGTTCACCCACCCACTAAACCTACTACGTGTAAGTAACTTAACCGTGCCTGAGACGGGGTGCCCTGTGAGCCTATCGTATTTCATCCTATTGTTTTGTCCCACGCGCCTTCCCATTGCGCTGTACAACCAGTCGCAATTGACTCGGCACAAGCCTGACACGGAAGCCTGGTTTCGCTTCCTCCCACCCATCCGTCCTATCCCAGCCCAGGATATCCACTCGCTCTACTTTCTCTTTGCAACACCAACCGTTCCCCTTCCCAGTCGCTCGTTACTGTCTTCTTCTCTTCTTTCGCGGCCTCAAGAGGTCAGTTCTTTGGATCGGGAACGGGCATTTTGGGTATCTCTCTAACTCTGGCCCACCCTCTTCATTCTCGACGTATCCGTTTCCCAAAAGGAGAGGTGTAGGGGGCCCGATCTCACGAGTCACGACATACTGGAGGGAAAAAGGAAAAAAATAAGAGAGGTCGGGACCAAAATACCATGTATAGGAAGACAAGGGACCTGGATGGTGGAGACTATGGAGCTGGCTGCGGACAGGTGAAGGATCGATTACGACACGCACGTAGCAACCCACACGACATGTCGAAGGATACCGACAGGCCTCGCCATTCCCATTCGAGGATGCGGAAGTCGCGATCGGGTACAACGAAATCGGCGTTTCTCCTGTCGATGCTAGCATCAACAGTACCCATCGCGTTGGCAGAGAGCCAGTGTATCCCGCTATCTGGATCTAATGCTTGCCCTGCATTCAATCGATCCTCCGTCTCGACATCACCAGGATTGATTTCAACCTAGTAAGCATATTCCCAGCGAGCACAAAGCGACCTATTGCTAACGTAGTGCATCAGTCCTTTTCTAGCTTTTGTCTCGAATGCGCAACAGTTCGATGATCAGTTAAACCACTACGTTGCGACTAATTATGCGCAACTCAAGTATGGTCACTAGATTTATTGGTCGTGGAAAGGTCAATTGCTGAGACTGCGACAGATATCAGGAACTTCTGGGCTGTTCCAGCCTCAATCTTTCGAACACCACGCACTTGTACGCAAGGTATACGACGAGCGTCATCTGCAACGCTATCGTGCAGAATTCAAAGCTACCTTGTTCATTGTCGGATCAGAACGCCCGGCCCTTATGTGCTGACACATGTGTAAGCTCACCCATCCACCTCAAGTTAGTCAGGTCTAACCCATTGGCAGGCTCAACAAGCAATCAGTGAACAACTGATCGTCTCAAATAATGAGACCTGTACAAGCCCTAGCTCCGGTGCCATGGACCAGATCAGAGCAGACTTTACAGTTTGTGCTCTTCCAGCCGATTCGTTAAGCGGTAATTGTGTTACCGGAGCTGAGAACGAGCATACCAATTGTGGATTTCAGGGCAATGTCCTCGGACTTTGTCAATACTGCTCATCCAGCTCTCCAAACTCCACCGATTCTTGCTGCGTTAACTCTGATCTACAGCCGTGCAAGGGCCTGAAGTTACCCACTATCACATTGCCTCCTTTGTTTCCGACGACAACGGTTACTAGCACTGCAAAAAATACGGCTACAGCAGCTAGTTCCGGGGGCGGGCTTTCAGGTGGCGCAATTGCCGGTATTGTAATTGGCTCTCTGGTTGCTGTGGCAGGGTTGGTGGCCGGACTCTTTATTTTCTTCCGCTCACGCAAGAGATCCAGGGTTAGCGAGAAGGGCACCAGCATCTTCAACCAGCCTTCACCCCAGCGAAAGGCCGGCAATGGCCTAGCGTTCACCCCCGGCACCGGACCTCAGAAGGGCTACGAGGAACTGCCGGGTGGCCGCATCGCTCGCATGTCTGCTTTAGAAACACCCGCCCCTGATCATACACCCTATTCGGTGGGCGGAATTGCTGATTCCCGCCGACGTACTAACGGATCCTCTTCCGACGGCTTTCGCGATAGTCCAGAGTCTCAGTCCAGGTCCGTTAGAGGCGATCCGCTGCGTGCGCCGCCTGCCGGGAGAAGGAATGGGTCGCTATCGAGTGGCTCGGTACTAGCAGCGGGGGAGAACCCATCTTCCCCACTCTCTGAGAGCGGCGGCGAGTTTTCCTCGCCACAAGGAGTCGCCAGCCAGCAATCCGAGCAGCTTCCGTTCTTCAAGGACTATTACTCCCAGGATGAGATTCATCCCAACGATAAGGTCGCGACGCTATGGGCTTATCAGCCGCGCGCTGGTGACGAGTTTGAGCTTGAGAGAGGCGACATGTTGAAGGTGGTTGGTATATGGGATGACGGCTGGGCGACCGGCGTGCGTCTCGACGAGAAAGCAGAAGATTGGGAGTCAAAACGAAAAGCCCAACGGGATAGCGGCGTATCCAGTGGTACCGGACGTCGCGAATCATCGCCACCTCCCTCCGGAGAAATCAAGGCGTTCCCGGTGAGTGTCTCGGTTTAAACTCTGGGATCGACTAGATGTGCTAATTTTATTTTATAGCTTGTCTGCGTCTGTTTGCCAGAGCACTGGAAGAAAACACTTGAGAGTGATGGGTCAACAGAAACAGGCTCAGGGGGGGAGGCACAACCTCAGAGTTCTTAACCCTTTCCAGAAGCCGGTTTCGCGCCCTCTCTTCCAACGTTCTTATGATGGTGTTTCTAGTTGACGCTCTAAATACGAGCTCCTACATTCGGTCTGGCGTTCGTGGCAGGTTGTTTTGATCCTTTCTTCGAAGAGCAGATACCCAAGCTCTCACGATCCCTATCTTAAGCTCCTCTTTTCCCCAGTTCTCCCTTAACATGCAGAGTTCCAATCCATACCCCTCGTCAGTTCCACGTCCCTCGCTTCTTGAGAGTATTATCCCTTATCAGTCGACAGTTCTCTCGCACTGGTCTAGCTAGCCTTCAAGCCCAAAAACTTCTTTAGTTCCACATTTAACATTCTCAGTTCCATATTTCACATAGACCGCTTATTAACGAGGCTGTCCTGTCTATTTCTTGCCCCTTGGCGTACATGGTAATGACGGCAGCTGTACTGTTACATACCGTAGTTTCCCCATGTTCAATGATACCTTGTTTTAAGGATTGTTCAACATCACCTTCTGACGATACGCCCGCACTTTCCCTCGCTATTCTTTCCTTCTGATTCATTCTAGAAATGCTTCGTGGATACCCCGCTTAGCGTCACCTTTTTTACATTACAAATTATTCTGAACATGGCAGCGAGTGAGAGGGAGCGACTGAGCGAATAAGCGGCCTAACTTCAGGTGGCGCATAATTAAATCGGGATATTAGCAGTTGTTTCATTCTTTCACTGCATTCCTCATCTGTACATTAGTTACCTATGGGGGCTGCCTCCATTTACAGATAGAGCTATAAGTGGTATGGTTATTTCAGAGTTGAGAGTTGACAAGTGGTGTGTGAGGGATTATTCTCCGAGTCTTTGTAGTGATAGTGTGTGGTGGTGTAAAGTTAGCTGTATAGGCTGTAAGAGAAATGGGAGTTGGCAGTATGGGAATAGAAAGAGAGCGTTTAATGCTAAGTATTTATTCTGCAAAGTCGTAAGTCTCTTAGCATCAGCGTAGTGCGAAGCTTCCTTAGCTTCTCTTAGTGATTTAGTCTTTGCGAGAAAGAATATTTAGAGGATCATTCCGATGCCCCATAAGGGGGTGGAGGACTGAATAGATTGTTTCGAGATTATTTTCACTACCTCAAGGTATATCTATACCCAGTCATTCATTTTCTTCCGCTTCTTTTGCATGAAAAGTCAGCAATAATTAGTCGAGGACAAATAAAGGGTCCAACCGCTGCTGTTTAGGTGAAGTCGGACTTCACGCGTTATCGTGTGTGTGAAAGCGTCCCCTCTTTTCATCTGCCTCTCTTTGAAGGACTTCCTCGACTTACTGACTGTTACATTGCTGGATTTAAAGCATCTGAAAATGCTAACCAGCAATGAACATCCCCTTTCGCTACGTCAAGAGATGGCCAGAACTCTACCTAAGGAAGCATGAAATCTACTAAAGAATGCTTGTGGTAAGCTGGTCGCCGGACTCATAGCGGGAAGTAAGAGAAAGCTTCAACAGGTCCAGAGAAAAGCCCAAGAAAGTCAATGTACCAATGAGCCACCAATCTCCTACCGCAAGTGTTCATGAAGCAATAGAGGAAATATGTGCTATCGACATTGGGTTACGAGTCATATTTGTTGAGACTGTAGATGGAGCTACGGTGAAACCGCATGCGAGCCGTGTTGGACATGTTTGGGTTCAATAGCGCTTCTTATCCGTATCGCTGAACCAAATCTCTCAAGTCACCGAGCATTCTGTCAAAGGTTAGGCTTGGGACCTAAAATGTGGCGTCAACTTACTGTTTCCTGTAGTTGGGAGATCCTCTGTCATCTCCCTGAACTTGCAGAGGAAGAAGTGGGTATTGGGCACCGTCCGGTAAGATCCCCAAGCGATTGGTTTAGGAATGAAGTCGGGAAGCAGCTTATAGATTTCAGGCGAAGACTCGAATTCGCCATGCATCATCTGCTTTCCGACGTCCTGGGAGGTTACCCTGATGAAGAAAGACTCTAAGGTCCCGTTCTCGAGCTTCACATCAATTCGGCCAGTGCTCGCTCAGAAACTGACGCCGTGGAGCTCGGTGAACACGACCGTGCATCCTTTCGGGAGCGCTGTTAGGAATTCAGCGGCAACTCAATTAGGCCATTGGTGCCAGCAAAACTGACCCGCGGCTACTGCTGGATCGACCGCAGTGTTTCGTCCGCCAAACTCCAGTCCTTCGGCACCGTCGTAATTCATGCCTTTCTCAGAACTCTGCTCGAAACTTTTGCGCCTTGTCCCGGTCGCAAACAGACCTGGAATTTTCACCGGCAACTCCTGCCATTGAAGGGTTATATGAAGCCTGAGCTCTACCTCCTCCACCACGGCGCCCATGCTAATACTTGTCCAGCCTATCGGACCTCTATCAGCTGCGTCTGGAGCCAGAAATGGCAAGTCGAAGCATCCGGTGAGGCGGGGGCATGGCCGGGGGGTGCGTCTTCTCCAACCCTTCAACCTCTACGTGCTCCACTTTGATTCCCGCATTTTCCAATCTCGCCCTTCCTACATTCTGTCCAACAAACTTCTCTGGCTCTTTGACTCCAACGTACACGACTTTGATAGCGTTTCCGAGCCTCAAGATTCTCTCCACACAAAGTCAGATTTCCACTCAGCCTCTCGCTACATGGCTCTACAGTGGTATAAAGAACGGTGTTCTTCGGCAACGTTTTGCCGATTTCCTCTTCCAGGAGGTTGCGCTGTTCAGCAACTTTCACGAAGCAGGTCCGCTCGGCGTGCGTATTGCCTGGAAGTTCGAGGGTGTAGCCTGTGGCGATGGTGTTGGTATCGGCATCCAAGAGAATGGCGCCTACACGGTAGTTTGTTGGCTCTGGAGGTGATTTTTGGGCTTGCTCAAGCGCGTATTCCATAAAGGCGGCATGGTCGCCGGCCTCAATGGTTGGGTGAGCCGCTTGTGAAGTCATGCGGGAAATGAATAGCACAAATTTGATGATGATGGTGACGCCTTCGGAGGAATTTTGGAACTGTGGGTTCTGGCTTTGATTTGAAGGTATCAGTGACAGAAACGAGAGTAGCAAATAAGGTGTTTTCTCCAGATTCGTTCAGCCTAATACAATACAGTCTTATGAGATATTTCAAGTGTCTTCGCGGGGAAATCGGGGAAATCGGGGAATCGGCTAATGAACCGTTTGCTCCCTCCCGCCGTCAATAACCCGGCGCTTGCATCTTCCTCCAACACCCTTCGACAAGCAATCATGCCTCTTCGATCACTTTTCCATTTGCCATCATGATTCGGTCACTACGTCCTTAGCCGCATGACGTCGTGTCTTGGCACAGATGCCTGCTTTGGCAGTTCTCCACCCCCTAAGTGCACCTGCGGTCCCCAACCTGCTCATTTACATAATAACTTAATCAAAGATAGACATCACTTTAAACCTCATGCTATTTCCTGTCTTTTTTCTTTTCCTTACTTAACTAATAATAGCTTCTTTTTACAATAGAAAAAGTTAATTTTAATTTTATTATAGTATCTGATGAAAGTAATACTAACTTAATACAATTACTAGTTATAATTTTTAATATTATTTTATTTACATTAAACTAAATATATTTATATTTATTATATAAATAAAATTAAATTTTTCATCAATTTATATTATAATACATTATATGTAAATTAGTTAATATAATATAATAATACTCATATACATAATAATATTCCTTAATTTATTAATCAATTAAAAATTATATCAATTATAAAATCAATTATATTTATACAAATACTTTACATATTTAGTTTCTTTTTAATATTTTAAATTAACTATTATATTTTTTTAAAATTGTTAAATTAACAAAGTTAACTAAACTAGTTTTTAATAAATATTAGTTAATTAAGTAAAATATTCATATAGATATAGTTAGTTCTATAGTTGATATTATTCTTAATTGATTTATTTTAAAAAAATACTATTATATTTGTAAGTATTATTAAATTATATTAACTAGTTTATATATGATATATTATAACATAAGTATTACTTAATTAAAATAAGTAGTTTAAACTTGTTAAAAAGTTATATCAAGTTTAGTTACAATTTGTTAGTAAGTTCAGCTAATTTCTTACAAGGTTTGAGCTTAAATACATTTATTTTGAGTTAGATGTAAGCATTTTGATGTACGAGGTACTTTATTCATGATCTGGTACGTAGGACGGCACCATAAGTCTTAAGACTCTTAACTAAACCCCAGTTAGGCGAGTACCTACCAACTGCAGCACGGTCGGGTGCAGTAGTGAGCTATTTAACTGGAATTTAGTGGGGCCGCACCTAAGCGAAGAGTCTTAAAACTTATGGTGCCGTCCTGCGTAGATAAGTTGAAAAGGATAAAAAAAATTTTCTGACAGGACAAACGGCAAGACCCTTACCCCTGCCACGCTACACCGAGCTAACATTACTTTCGCTGAATACCATAGTACATGCATTCGGCTGTGCCTGCGGAAGGAAACGTTTTTTGACTCTCCAAGCTGAACCGTGCGGTCGGCTAGACTAGCGATACTTCTTGGATCTCAAGCCCGATCACAACGGGGATCCTGACGCCGAACCCCAGAACTCGCCTTGCCGTCATTCGAAGTGCGATCTAACGTTATCACGAACTCTCTTCAAGATATGAATGCTTGGTTCGATGCGGTACATGAAACCGAGTTGTACATAGCCGCATGAACGCAATAGCCTGCCTAGTAGTAGGCTCTAGTAGCCGCGTTGAAATGTAAATAAGAAATGGTGTGCTTGCTATAAGACCTTTTGGAAACATTCTGGTCTAGTTGCTGATGAACAGTTTAGCCACTGGGAAACTTGCGACGCGGTTCTGAGCCACTTTCTGGCGAGACTGTATTCTCGGTCCCCTCCGAAACCATTATTGAAGAGGACGATGTAATAGGTCCATTGGGATTGAACCTACTCTCAGAGCCAACTTCACCCTTGGTAGACTTCGTCTTCGTTCATGGTCTGGGTGGCGGATCGAAAAAAACATGGAGCAAAACACCATCAGATTCTCACTTTTGGCCAAAGAGATGGCTCCCTAGTGACTCTGATTTCGAAAACGTTCGCATCTGGAGTTTCGGATACGATTCCATATATACGAAGAAGAAGAGCGATGTCCTGGATATCGATAACTTCGGGAGGGCGCTCCTTAGTGGCCTCTCTTCTTCCAAATGCTTGGGTAACGCGGAAACACCGATCGTATTCATCGGACATAGCATGGGAGGACTGGTCATTAAGAAGGTGAGTCAGGTTTCACTGGTGGTTGCCGTATGGAGTAATGACTCCCGTTGTCTTCCGGGAGGGAGTGAATCTACACAATTTCCTCCGCTGAGCCTCCCTAGACATATACCCTAGCTCGTCGGGATGCTTCTCTCGCTGCTCTTTGGAAGAGATTCCGAGCCATATGCTTCCTTGCAACACCTCATAGAGGATCCAATTGGGCTCAAACCTTGAGTGGAATCCTTCAGGTCGCATATCGATCTCGGGCCTATGTAGGCGATCTCAAACGCGATTCCCAGGTCATTCAGTCTATCAATAACGATTTTGAGCAGTACTCTACCGAGGTCGATATCAAATCATTCTACGAAACGCAAAAGCTCAGCGTTGGCTTCCTCAAGTTACTCATCGTTGAGAAGGAATCTGCTACCCTCGGTTATGATGGCGAGCAAAAGATCCCGATGTACGCTGATCATCGCTCAATTTGCAAATTCGACTCTACATCCGATCCAAATTACAAAATCCTTCGCGATGTTCTCTCTCACATTGTCCATAATACCATTATACAACGTGAGTATCGTTCAAACAGCGATTCATTGGCTGACATGTTCTTAGGGAAGCGGTCGCAAGCTAAACAAACACGCGATCAGCTCAATGACCTGAAAGGATATTTGGGTATCCACGAGGAATGGGAGGATGACCTGGTTGCTTCTGAAGATCCACGTCTTCCTGGGACATGCAAATGGATTAATCAGAAGCCATACTACCAATCCTGGACCGATTTCACCACCTCCAACATTCCGCCCGTCTTATGGCTCAAGGGGAAGCCCGCATCCGGTAAATCTGTGCTTGTAGGCTATATCATCGGCGAGCTTGAGAAGCAACAATGTGACTTCAGCTACTACTTCTTCAAACATGGGGAAGCATCTAAATCAAGACTCAGCACTTGTTTGCGATCGATCGCCTTTCAAATGGCTCGGAAGAACGCTCAAGTCAGAGATTTACTTCTGGAAATGCGAGACAATGATACTAGGTTCGAGCTAAGCGATGATAGAACGATATGGCGAAAACTCTTCTTGTCTGGAGTCTTCCAGGTGCAGTTTTCGCAGCACTACTGGATTATCGACGCTCTAGACGAATGTGTTGACTCCCCGGAGCGACTTTCCAACATGCTCGTTAAAATTGACCCTTCCCTCCCTTTGCGCATTCTAATAACGAGCCGAGAATCTTCGGACTTAGAGAATATCATCTCCTTTATGGGGCCAAAGCGCTGTTTCTCTACGGCCACCTCTCCCGCAGACACACTATCAGACATCAGGCTTCTCGTAGAGAAGCAAGCCGATTCATTGATCGCGGAAGAAGCGGAACTTCGGAGTGCACTAGTTGCAAAAATTTTAGAAAAGTCGAATGGCTCCTTCCTCTGGACAGTCCTGGTACTTAACGAGTTGTCTCATGCTCATGGAACGGAGGAGGTTCGTCGTATTCTCGATGACGTGCCAAGAGGAATGAAGCCTCTGTATCTCCGATGCCTTGAAAGCATGGCACGAGAATCCCGTGGGAAGACCCTTGCCAAAGCGATCCTTGTTTGGGTAACCTGTTCAGTAAGGACCCTGACAGTTGAAGAGTTGGGGGAAGCCTTGAAATTGGATTTAGATGACTACTTTCCCAACCTTGGGGCGAGCATCTCCGCGCTCTGTGGGCAACTGGCGTATGTCGACAGGTTCGAGAAGGTCCTAGTGGTCCATGAGACTGCCAGAGAATTTCTCCTCGACACCCAATTGGATTCCGAGTTTGCAGTTAAAAAGGTTGACGCACATACAAGGATTGCCAGATCCTGTCTACAATATCTTTCTTCTGACGAGATGAAACCTCCCCGGACTCGAAGGCGTGGCTCAAAGACCCCTGCTCGCGGCAAAAGGGGCAAGTTCGCATCATATGCCTCCGAAGCATTCTCATACCATTTAGCACGCTCAGATCCGTCATCTCGTACGATCTTCCAAGACCTCCACAAGTTCCTCAAACTGAATATTTTGTCGTGGATCGAGGCGGTTGCACAAACTCACAGTCTTACGGCGCTAATTCGTACCGCAAAGCACCTTGGCCGGTACTCAGATCGTTGGGCCGCTGAACATTCGCCCCTCGACCCTGAGATGAAGGTCTTGCGATGCTGGTCAACGGACCTCGTCCGAATCGCAGCCAAATTCGGCGATGCTCTAATCTTGTCGGCATCCGCAATCTACTGGCTGATTGCACCCTTCTGCCCGGTTGAGTCCGCCATCAGCCAGATACCACTTTCCGGCTCACGGCTATCGGTGGTGGGCATTTCAAACGAGGAATGGGATGACAGACTAGCATGCATCGACTTCCATGGTGGTCAAGTGACTACCTTATCTCATGGAGAAGAATTTCTGGCCGTAGGTCTTCAAAGCGGGACGGTTGCGCTGTATCATGCATCTTCATTTCAAGAGTACAAGCAGCTGGATCACGGCGAGCCCGTCAAGTTCATACAATTTAAGCCCAATGCGGATCTTCTGGGGACATGCGGACTAAGGCACATTCGACTATGGAATTTCCGTGAAGGCGATTTGGTTCACAGCTTTCCAGCTCCGCGTCGGCCTCTCGGCATGGTGTTCGACAAAGACTGCCTGATAGCAGCTTCAACCGGGAATATTCTCGTTTCATGGAGCTTGCAGGATGGAGCACCGAGACCCGATCGACCGTGGTATGAGCTGCAAAATAACCATAAGGTCACTCCCATCCGCTCACCCTGCGCCATCTCAATATCTTTGGAGCATCAAATGATGGCTGTAGCTTACCGTGGACAGCCCATCATCCTTTGGGATCTTCGCGATGATGAGTATTACGGCGTTTGTGGCAAAAAGCTCCCCCACGGTGCCATTGGCCCCTACTGGGTTATCGGTCTTGTTTTTAATCCCAATGTAGCGATAGAATTACTAGCGGCAACGTACCAAGATGGAGATCTCATATTGTTTGATCCCTTCAATAACCAAACTTTGGAGCGCTTTCGTGCCGACTGCCACACGCTTGCAGCGAGTCCCAATGGGCACTTGCTTGCGGCCGCGAATGGCCGCGGAGAGATGATGATTTACGAATTCGAAACACTGAGACTACTCTACCGTGTCAAGACCACCACTTGTGACATCAAGCAATTGGCTTTTAGTATGGATAGCCTCCGTTTCCTTGATTATCGGAGCTCTCAATGCAACGTTTGGGAACCAGCCGCCCTACTTCGAAATAGTATCAATGATTATAGCACCATCTCATCGGTCCCCGCAGCGATTGTGGAGGGCGGCACTTCACCGGGTGAAAGAGCAAGAATTACTGCCATGACTTTATCTCTCGATGAGGCTTTTGCGTTTTGTGGCAAAGATGACGGAAAGGTGGCTCTCTTTGACCTGGAAACGGGCGGTCAACTCAATGTCCTCTACCGCCACAAAGCTCGCTTGACAGTACATATTCTAGCTTGGTGGCAAGAGCATAGCGTCCTTATGAGCGTTGATGCTTCAAATTCGGTCTTTGCTTGGAGTTTAAAGCCATCAACCCCTAACAGGTGGATTCTGGACATCGAACTGTTCTACGGTAGATTGGATTGTGGAAGGTCGATCGTCCAGCTCTTCATCATCCAGGGGTCTGAAAGATTTATCCTCTCAACTAGAGAGGCGGATTATCTTTGGAACCTAGGAGGAAAAGAAGAGAAGTCTCGGTTATGCTCAACGCGCCCCGGGATTCGAAGGTGGATCCAGCATCCACAATCATCGTCCCACATCATTTGTGTCGAAGGTGCTACCGCCCGCATATACGCGGCCTATACTTGGGAAGAAGTCGCGGAGGTCTCCACTGGCATTGAAATGAAGGGCTTTCAGCTGAAATGGGTTTTCCCGTGTATAAAATATCGTCGGGTATTAATTGAGTTCTCAGAGGAAGACGGAGCTCAAAGCACTCGTGGCATTCATCTCCTTGACACGTCAATCTTTAGCTTGGATGAAGTTGACAAGGCAGTCACCAGACCTAGCAAAGTCGAAGGCGCTGAGCAAGCGAGGCTACCTCAACCAGTCACCGTAGAAACTCTACTATACTCCAATCTTGCCAATCATATTTCCCACGTCGTTGGGATCTGCAACAATAGCAGGCTTGTCTTTCTGGACACGCACTCGTGGATCTGCTCTGTTGACCTTGAAGACCATACACTAGGAAGCTCATACCTGCGCCACTTTTATGTTCCATACGATTGGTTTTCTGGATCCAAGGAGGTGATTTGCACTGTGTCAAGGGAGAGGAGTGGCCACGCCAGAGATCGGGAAGTCCTACTTGCAAGGAATGGCGAACTGGCGGTAATCAGGGGTGGTTTCGAGTATGTAGAGGAAGTGCCAGTGGAGTCCCCAAAAATTTCTTGCTGCTAGCGATATTGGAGCGTGGAGTTAGTGGCTTTGCATTCAGCATTTAATGGAAATGGTGGATTATCTGTAGTTTACTGTCGTACTATACCGCCAAGATACCAGCACCACAGCACCCATAGGGGCCAACGCCTTGACGAGTACGAGGCGTAATCATCAAGGATAATATTGCGGCATGTTGAGGGAGAAATTGGCGTGATTTTACCCGTAGTGAGGCCTCCATGAATTGAAACGTTAGATACCTAGAAATGTACGGGTGAGCGATCACCCTGGTTTGCGCGCGAGCACGAGGCGGCATCGTTCGCCCGCTGGATTTGGGGTGAGGTCGCCACGGATTTCTGTTATCTTGGCGTCTAAAGAAGAGTAAAATCTGCTCCGAGCTCACTTGCAAAACCCCACCCTACATGTACCAAAGCATCTTGCACTAGTTAGGCACCAGTTTAACTGGAGCCTTAACTGGATTTTAGTGGGGTAGAGCCTAAGCGAAATACTTACAGTACTAGGTCATAATGCGAGCGGGAGACCTGGCTCGATCAACAGTGTTCACCAACAGAAAAATAGAAGGCCATATCCTACAGGTATGACTAAATTATCGGGGACAGATGCAAGTATATCTCTATGGAAAAAAAAAAGTATTTTATCAATCTGCTAATTGGAGGCAGTTGGTGGTGCAGACGAACTATTGGCAAGGTCGCTTCGCGGGTGTTCCGAAACTTTTGACCCCCAGTTGTAATACTTTTGCAGTGGGCCTCTGTACTACAACTACAACTACAACTGCAACAACTGCAACAATTCGGCCAAAGCTAGAGACTATCCAAGAATGATGATCTCGCCGGGTAACCAACCGCGAGTCATGACAATTTAATAGTTGAATAATATGAATAACATTAATAAAATAAATAACACTAATCTTATAGGATAAATCTATAACAGAGCCCCCCTCTAGGTCTGAACTCCATGAAGAAATAATTAAGGGAAGAGAGGCGGTAAGAATAAGAAACTCCTTATCTTTTCTTCTTAACTGCATCCTGCTGCTTGAGTTTTGTAGGAAATCTGTAGTGCTCACTCCCCATTCTCACTCAAGACTCGGCCCGCTCGCGCGAGCTTAGGACGGCGACGTTCACCCACTAGAACGGGAAAGGAAACTGCACAAGTGAGGGCAGATATTCATTCTGTAGGTGCAAGAGTGTCGACCTTGGCTATGGTTGCGTATTTCCCGTATTTGCCTGCTAGGATATCCATTGCGCGGGGATGGCACCTGGGTTTGTAAGGCTGCAATATTTCCATGAGTCCAAAGTGATGGCTGAAATTGCTCGGAGTTGCGTTGTTAAACCCAGAATCAGGAGAATTCATTTACATCATCTCCCCAGCCATACATTGTAGTTCGCATCCGCCAAGTACGAATCAACTACATATTTGTAATATTTTCGAGCTTGTCGTGGATTTCGGTGTCATAAATTCCACTAACGCATGCTTCTAGATTATCTGGCCGCGGAGGAAACCCGACCATATGTCGAGGCGTATTACACGTAGGCATATGCTCAGTTTCTAATCTATTGCACGCTTCTAATCGTAATTAGATCGCTAGACCAGATCTAGGATAAAAATTCTTTAGAGGTAATTTGTTATGACTAGCTGCTATCAGCTTTGTGTTGACCCAGCCACACATCGTCGCACGTCTCAATTTCTACCCTTCAATAGTTTCTTGCGTCTGATCTTTTCTATTGTTCTTTCCAACGCAGACCTGACATCACCCTTAGGAAAATCGTTAATGTTGTAATATGTATCAGCGATTTCCTGGAAGGCGGTTAGTATACGTCAAAAGAATCTTGTTTCAATGTATCTCACCAATAACCATTCGGGTCTGACAGCTGTAATCGTCCTAATGTAGTTCTTTGTTGTTAAGACAAACTCGTTATAGAGGACCCATTCGCTATCCTGGCCTAAGACGGTGCTGGGATGCAATAGAACATCCTGGTTGTCTTTCACGGTAGTGTAACCCTTTCCCGACTGATTTTTCTTTGCCACCTGCATGAAAAACCCGCTGACGAGCGCCCGTCGAATGTTCTCGTAGTACTTCCTGTCCTCAAACGGCGTGCTCAAGAGTTCTAGCTCTTCACGCTCCATTATGCGTTTTAGCTGCGTACGTACATTATCTGCAGACTGTAGGGCTCGCAAAGAGAGGTAGTGTTCGTGACACCATTGCTTCGTGTTAACCTGCGCTTGAGGGCCTTTGAAGGCGTGATAGACGTTCAGCATGGTTAAGTGGTCGCCATCTGGATGAGCAAAGCGGGCCTTCATGTCGTCTGCTCGTTTTCGTGCGGTAGCGGGGCGTACGAAGATTTGGGGAACTGAGAGGAGGGCGGTGAGAGAAAGGATCTCGTTGGAGCAATAGAACTCCGGAGAAGATATGAGCATAACAGCTAGAGCCGGGTCCAATGGAAATTCTGAGGCCAACCTGCCTAGGTGAGTCAAGTTCCCGTCATCATCTAAGCAGGCGAGGAAATTGAGTTCTTCAAGTGCACGCATGAGCGTCTCAGGAGCAGGCGGATCCATAAGATCAAAATGTACTAAGTCATCAACGCCGAGTTTCTTTAGTTCTAGTACGGTAGACGCCAGGTTAGACCGGAGAATTTCAGGGTACGTCTGCTCGATGAGTTCTTTCTTAAAAGCTGCTTCAGTATAAAGTCTAAAGCACTTTCCAGGACGTGTACGACCTGCACGACCAGCGCGTTGTTGAGCAGAAGCTTTGGAGATAGCTGATACGAGAAGAGACTCCACCCGAATCCGGGGGTTGTATACTTTCTGTTTGCTAAACCCTGGATCCACCACGTACACAATGCCGTCGATCGTCAAACTTGTTTCTGCAATATTCGTTGCAATAATACACTTTCGTCCAGGTCTACCACCAGGCCTAAGCGGGGGCGGAGCAGGTTCGAATATGCGCTGCTGCTGGTGGGGCGGTAGAGTGCCGTAGAGTGGATATACCCTTAATGGTCCTGCATCCGCCTCTCTTATCATCTCATCAGCCTCTAGTGATATCTTTCGTGCTGCATCTTCAATCTCTTCCTCTCCTGTTAAGAAAAGTAGAATATCCCCTTCTGGCTCAGAGGCGTGGATTTGTAGAACCGTCCTGAGGGCAGCCTCCACATAGTCTCGTTCGGGCTCCGGGGTGTAGAAGATCTCTACGGGGTGAGTCCGGCCGGGAACCGCCAGCAACGGTGCGTCATTGAAATATTTCTGGAATTTTTGTGCATCAAGCGTAGCAGACATGATAATGATCTTCAAATCACGTCTCCGAATAGACACTTCCTTAAGCAGGCCCATTAATATGTCGGTTGCCAAGGTACGCTCGTGCGCCTCATCAAGTATAATACAACTGTAGCGGCGCATATCGGGATCATTCATAGCTTCTCGCAATAGCATTCCATCTGTCATGTACTTGAGGACCGTCTTCTGACTTGTGACATCTTCGAACCGGATGCTGTAGCCGACTTCGTCACCAAGGTCCACATCCATCTCGTTGGCCACACGCTGAGCCACTGACATTGCGGCCACTCGACGAGGCTGCGTACAAGCTACCATCTTCCGATGGATGTGTGGTAAGTCGTCAAACAGCACGAACTGGGGGATCTGTGTCGTCTTCCCAGAACCGGTTTCGCCGACAAAGACCATGATTTGAGATTTGTGGAAGATATTCAGAAACTCGTCTCTGCAGACCTTATCAGTTTACACGTATCTCTTTGCTTTCAAGAGAGCTAGATATACCTCTGGGCATGAACAGGTAAGCTCCTCCTCGCTTCTAAGATTTGGAAGTACTGTTGTGACAAAGGCTGCCCTGTGAAGAAATTGTTTGGCCCGTCTTCCGCCTCCTTAGCCATTGCGGCTGTCGTAGCGTACCTCCTAAACTTGTTCGTTGCTGGTTCTTCGTACCTATGTGCAAGATAAGGGTTGTCCTTAGGATTGAGATCAGACACTTTCACTCGCTTTGCACGAGGCTTCTCCTCAGCTTCAGGTCGGCGATCCATCTCGAACTGTGGACGAGTACTAGAGGTGAGATGTATGAGAAGGTGTGTACCTGAGAATTAATTTTGAAGCGATCGAAACGTGACCTTAACCCTAATTTGCACTAACCTATTATGGTAAAAAGAGCCTCAACACGCAAACCAATTCTGGTTGGGATGTGTGCCTTGCCCGTCTCGCGCCCTATAAAACACATGACACTTGATAATGCGACCAGAATTCCCTCACTGTGACTGTTCGTTTTTCCTGAGCCTTATGACCTGTAACACCGCAACTCAGGAACCTCTTCCTTTACAATCCTAGACCTATCTAAATTCCCTTTCCTGTCTCCCAATAGCTGTTCTTCTCTTTGATACTTCAGCCCTACGGAATTCGCTTCATTTGTTCCTCTATATGGTCGTGCTTGGCTGATCAGAGAACTATGGATCCTACTCCTTTGATTGAGGCGCCTGCCCCAACATTCTATGTGGGCCACCACCAAACAAACCGACCATTGCCGGTAACGGCGAAAATTCTGGGTCAAGCTCAAGACCTTGGTGTGAGTTTTCAGTGGTTTTCCACAGTTGTGTGTTGCTGATACCTCTGCAGTATGAACTGCTCACCACTCCGATTACAACTCCTTATTTCCACTCCCGCGTCCTTACTCTTCTCTCCTCTCACTTGTCACAGCTGCAGTCAGGAGCAAATGGTTCAACTACTACCAAATCTCCCTCGTCTAGTAGTCCACTTCCGCCAGTGGTGCCACCTTTGATGCCAGTAGACACACCAATAACCCCTAATGAAACTTTACCCCATCTCATTGCAGTCGCAAGTCCGTGGATTGACCTCTGTTCCCTCGACCCTCTCATCGCAAATATATCAAGGCAAGTTTTAGGAATGGAGATTGCTTATGCCGCTTTCTGCGGCATTACTACAGTCATTATCCAAGGTCCAAAATTGCGTCACGGTAGGGCAAATGCAGGTGGTCTGGCACAATATGCTCGGGCTATACTTGGAGCTTTGGATATTGGAAGCTATCTAAATTTACTTATTTCGATGCCTATGGCGGAAGATCCGGACTTGGATGGAGATGAGGGAATGGGCAGTCTAGCGCCATTTGCCAGGGATGAGTATCTCAGAATAGTGGAGCTTACAGACGGGAAGAGGGAGAAGGATACTTTCGGAAGCTGGGACTCGTGGCACATAATCAGGACGGTGTGTAAATATTGTTCAAGGCTATCTGTAGGTAAGAATAAATACCAAATTACCAAAACCTCCAATTCCCACGCACCTGCCACTAAATATTTCCTAACACCACTTCTATTGCTTGTATTTTCCCCCGTCCGACCCACCGGTATGCTAAGGAGGCTGAAAATATCCAATGGTTTATGGGCTGCCAGAGGGGCAGGCATGGTTTTCCTACCTAAGATTGCGGCACGATTCATCCCTTTGATGAGCTCACCGCATGCTTGACTTAAAATATGCAACGCTGACTACATTGCACAGCCCTCGTTCTCCCGCGACACCTTCCTCCGCAATCGGTGATCAGCCGCTGGTATGCTGAACCTCTCCGCCTCCTATGGTTTAACGCAAGCATATTTCTCCGGAACGCCAAAG
Organism: Glutinoglossum americanum; assembly: GCA_020080175.1. Classification (NCBI taxonomy): domain Eukaryota; kingdom Fungi; phylum Ascomycota; class Geoglossomycetes; order Geoglossales; family Geoglossaceae; genus Glutinoglossum; species Glutinoglossum americanum. The sequence goes on from JAGHQL010000082.1 coordinate 58,793, forward strand.
ACTATCCTGTACTGAGCAAATCCCACCAAGTTCTCCTGACGCGTTACATGCGCCTTCGTGTAGCGCCCTGGATTCTCCTTGTGGATGTTGGTTCAATCCCAGGTGCCCAGCCTTATGACCCCAATTCAGTCGCAATTGGCGAGAACGGTTCTCTTTTCAGCCCAAGTGTGCACGCCGATGCCTCCTCCGCAATACCAGCGTCGCCCACTCCAGCTGAAGCGGCAATGCTTCCACAGCAGCAGGGCAAGAGTAAATACAAGGATCCGACTCCACATCTTAGCTATATCCGCCATCTCCAACGCAACCAGCCTCTAGGGTCAATCGTTGAGCGGTTTGGAGCTGGCTATCAAGACTATCTTCAAGCCCCCCTTCAGCCTCTAACCGACAACCTAGAAAGTGTAACCTACGAAGTATTCGAGAAGGATCCTGTGAAGTACGACTGGTATGAACGAGCTATCACCCTAGCTCTCGGCGATTGGGTCGCACAGGGGAAACCCGCTTCCGGATCCAATAACGCCGTCGTTATCGCGGTCGTGGGTGCGGGGAGAGGGCCACTTGTTACACGGGCACTGAAGGCAAGCAATCTAAGTGGGGTGGCGGTGGAGGTATGGGCGGTGGAAAAGAACCCGAATGCGTTTGTCGTGCTGAACAGACACAACGAAGAAGACTGGGAAGGGGTAGTTCGAGTCGTGAAGAGCGACATGCGTAGCTGGAAGGGACCTTGGAGAGAAGGTACTGGAGAGAAGAGTGGCGATTGGGGCAAGGTAGATATCTTAGTTAGTGAGCTACTAGGAAGCTTCGGGGACAACGAGTTGAGCCCGGAATGCCTTGATGGCGTGCAGCACGTTTTAAACAGTGAGTTTAACCATTCCTCGATTATATCAAACCACAAAGCAACTTTCCGTATATACTTATTCACTGAGAGTAGCAATCCATGGCATCTCTATCCCAGCTTCCTACGCCGCTCACATTGCGCCCATCATGGCACCAAAGCTCCACACCGACATTTCCGCGCGGACTCCTAACGATCCTTCTGCACCCGAGACTCCCTACGTTGTCATGTTTAATGCCATCGATTTTCTTGCTACAGTTCCCACAAACCCACCCCACTCACAACCTCAACCACACATCCACCAAGCCTGGGAGTTCTCTCATCCGCTTCCATCCGCGGTGCTTGCTGCCGCGGAAGCCAGAAGAGGTGGCAGTATCGGAGGAGGAGGCACTATTGGTGGGGATGGTGCTAACGAACATAACGCTCGTTTTTGCAACGTCAGGTTTCGTTGTTTGAAGAGGGGAGTCTGTCATGGCCTAGCTGGATACTTTGAGACTGTATTATACGGAGACGTAGAATTGAGCACAAGGCCAGACACTATGGATCGGAAGAGCCCGAATATGATTTCTTGGTTCCCCATCTTCTTCCCGCTAAAGGTGCGTTCACACCCCTGGCTCTCACGTCGACCACCTTCCAAAATGTACCAGCACATTTGGTCCTCAAACTACTTTCCAACGGCTCTCCTAGATGAGGTAGGCGCTAACAGACAATTTACTATAGACACCAATCTATTTCCCTGACTTATGCGAGCTTGATGTCAGCATCTGGCGCCAAACAGACGATAGGAAAGTATGGTATGAATGGATGGTCGAGGCATTTCTCTTGATCGGAGACTCATTAGGGGGTCCCGCGACCACCAGAGTTAGGCTAGGAGGCTCGGAACTACATTCTAGCAAGAAGAATGGCTGTCTCATGTAAACAACCGGAACGGGCAATTCTGAAATTTTCAGTACCTCAAAGGATTGTTCAACGCAGGAGGCTGACTATTTATTACTGACTGATCGACATTGTCTTGGTTGGATGGGATTTTCGGACTGCAATTGGAGTACTACGAGAATAATGAGATGCAAGATTATGGCGACACTCACTTTAATCTCCCAATTAACGAGCTGGAGACACAAAAAGAGGTATTATTAATCGACCTGCCTTGTGGCAATGCCAATCCACGTACATAATTACGATATTGCCATCCGTCGCAAAACAAGTCGATCCTGATCCGTTTACCCAGCCTAAGGAGCTAGATGCCATCCCACTCCAGAAGCAGGATATAACCAAGATATGAATCCAGCCTCTTACATGGTTCCCGTTCCCGCCAATCTAATTTTTCTTTTCCCCCAAAACGCCACCGGTGTCCTACCCGCCTGCACGCTCAACAGACCAACTGTTCGACAACAAAGAAAGTAGGAATCCGTCCCGTGTCCCAGCACATCAATTTTTGTACTATGTAGGTGAACCAGATATATCCTGGTCCATTCAGCCCAAGCTCCCTGCTAGTGAATTTATTGATCGTTAAGGGTACCGTGTGACGTTTAAATATCCTATATAGGATAGGGAGGTTCCAGTATGTAGGAGAGTACTTGTGGAGTAAGACTATTCCCGAGCTAGATCTTGATGCAGCTAGGCAAGAAAGTTGAAATAATGCCGATGAATGAACGGTTAATCTTAGTGCGGATAATTTCGTATTCAAAAGCTAATGCTTACCCACGCTCTTGCGTATATGTTTGAGACCGAGGCCTATGGTTTGTTTACGCCCGAAGGACCCCAAAGCTCTGGTAGTAGGACATTTAAATAAAACCCAACAAACTAAAAGCTATACCCATGATGCAGGTGGTGAGAGTGCCAAGAAAATCTGGGGAAGTCGCCCATTCCCAATCACACAACCGCGAATCTTGTTCCTGCATGTACGTTGCATCCCAAAATATCCCTACCCAATCAATATTTGTGTGGGGCCGTTGTTCAACTCCAGAGCACTCTTGTCTCCAGGATGTTCCATAAGGGATCGAATTTGGTGGGTGCTACACTGTACGAGCTGTGATCATCGAGGCCCTCGAATTTCCTGGGGAAACACAGTTACAGAATGGTGCAATTGCGTCCTTCCACAGCTACTGCTCTGTATTTATCGGAGGTGCCATGCTAGGTGAGATTGGTGGATGGTTAAGAGCTTGTTCTGGAGCGGGATTGAAGGTTCCAAATCGAGTGAAAGCACCCAACGGATAGGAAAAGGCTCAATGGGATCTCAGTCCTAAACAAACAGGCACCTTTCTCATATGAAGAGGCAGTGGATTTGACCCAAGAAAACGTATACCGCAACTGCTGCTTTCTGTGAAACCACCCTTTATGTTTATTGCTCAACGGATCTAGCATGCTGTCGTGCAGGATTGATCTCCTGGCTATGTAGGAGTGTCACAGCCCTCGCGCTCTTTAATTCGAGGTCGACGGGAGCAGCATGTATCTACCGCCGCCACGCATCCCGGGCACCGAGGTACAATTGTGAACAGAAACGATCCAACTTCATAATGTAAATCCACTTGCCACATGGAAAATCTATTTCCACTGCTACTAAAAATAATGTGTCCCTGAATGTTTTGGTAGAGGCTAAAGCCCCGCAATGGCGTCCTGGGAGCTGACAAGTAGAGCTACCGACCCGAGCAAACGCAAACAAATCGTTTTCAACACTAGGTAATGTTCAAGCCAATTTCCAACACAGAGGACCCTGCGGACATACTCAGAAAGTCTACGCGAGACGAAGCAGAAGGAATTGGACATCATGGTGTCCTCTTACCGCACTGAAACTTCGCCATTGCTTGGAGAGCAAGGTGGTGGGAAATATCCAGAAACGAAAATCAAGGAGGAGCATAGCGAAGGGGTGTTGTATGCTTCAAATTCTTTTAGAGTTGATTCAACGAACCCCCGCCTTCGGCGGATTCCCATGCTTGCTTGCTTAAGTGTCTTGGTCTACGAAGGGGATTTCTTCATAAGGTCTGTTTTCCTTTGATTACATATATTGAATTAGGACCGACTGGCTGATTGGCCGCGTATACTAGACACATTCCCATGGTGGGCCAGAACCACATGTATATTCCTGTCAAGAAACAAACTCGCTGATTTGTTTGGCTTTATAGATGCGGTTAATTGAATCAATGCTCTGTGTTGATTACTATGAGGCACATGATAGATCGGTCATAGACCTATATGGTCGAAAGATTCCAGAGGGGCTTTGCAAAGTGGACGTCATCCAGGTGGAGGTTGGAAGAATGGCCGGCCTGGTTATGTTTTACTTTATGCTGGCAGGTTTGATCGGTACTCTTCCCCTTGGGCATGTGGCAGATACGAAAGGACGGAAGTGGGTCATGTTCGCCAACACGCTGACGTGGGTATTCTTGGGAGCTTTGCAATTGTTTATATGTATGGGAACATTAAAGGTAAACCCACAGCCTATAAGGGAAGCGTATTGACCACAATAGACCTCACCTATCCGCTGCTGCCAATATGGACAGTTTATTTTTCTGGAGCGTTTGCGCTTATAGGCGGAAACTTTGACTTCGGCCTTGCTATACTATTCTCGTCGGTAGCGGATGTTGTGCACTCGGACGCCCAGAGGACAACCCTCTTCTTCTTGATCTCTTCAATGTCGTACGTCTCCCAGGCAATTTGCGCTCCGATCGGCGGGTGGCTCCTTGATTTGGACGGCCAAGGGGGAACTCCTTGGGTGCCTTACATGATAGGCATAAGCTGTGAAGTCGGATTGGCAATATTAATTGCATTGGTTTATCCGGAGACTCTGGCGAAACATCCGATCTCCCAACAAAATAACCCCTGTTGCTGTGAGAACCTAGAGGAACAAAATATGTTCTTTAGAACTAGGGAACTCCTATCGCAAGCGGTGCATCGCAAGTGGAAAGGATTGGTGGATTGTGTGCGGGGGATAGGGGTAACCTCTATGTTTGTGCTCGGACTAGTGATGTTATTTGTTACTATTGGAACAAAGGCATGTGATTGGTACGGACTGGTGCAATACGCAACTATGAAGCTTGGGTGGAAATACTCTCAGGTCATAGGTTTTTTCTCCTCTGCCTAGGAAGTTCTATACTGACGCTTTGTTGTAGTCGACACTCTCATTGTCTGTCCAAGCTATCGTCAATGTATTGAACTTTACAGCATTCATACCTCTCCTTACCCGTCTCGGAGCGAGGAAGCTTTCCGGCTCGCGGGGTGCCAACTTGGCAATCATGGCGGCTAGCACGGTGCTGCTTTTCGTGGGGATCACAGCTGTTGGGCTAAGCTGGAACACCGTGACATTCCTAGGAGGTACCTAGGACCTACGTTTTACTACAAAGCCAATCTAGCAACTAACAAGTCCAGGAGTCGTGATCTATTCATTAGGCGAGGGCCTGCCGATAACGATTCAGGGGTACATTATCTCTGCGGTGGATAATTCGAAGGTAGCCCGTGTCCTCTCAATAATGTCCACGGCCAAGACGGTTGGAAAGATGCTTGCTTCGGTCTCCTACTCAAAGGTCTTGTCATGGGGGGTGCGAACTAACATCGATTTGCTTATTGGTTTGCCGTGTTTTGCGGCTGCGGTGAGTTTGCCGATATAAGATATCAAACTAGAAGAAAATGGTACTAATTGTCATGGAATAGGCATTGTTTGTCTTAACTGGTCTTTGCATCATCGTGCATATATTCTGGTTGTCATAGTTCTGGCAATGGCAAAGGCAACAGCAAGTCGAAATGGCGCAGGGTATGAGAGCTGAGGCATCCTGAAGTGAATAGGCTCACGCCCAGGGCCTATGACCGCCGCTCTATAAAAGATGCTCACCTTTCGGCTTTCTAAGCATTTGTAGTTTTGGGATTGCAGTATGGAATTGGCGTACCCTAATACCGGCTACTTAATGCCCGGTATTGGGCTTAGTTTTTGAGCGCTGAGAAATACAACCAATTAATGCTAGGTTCCGATCCCTGAAGTGAAAATTGAAGGGTCTAGGGGTGGCGACAACTGGGCTTTTAGTTCGATATTTTGTTTGCTATTTTGCGCCGTGTCCATTCATAGCCGTATCTGATCTAAGCTGTCTGTGGTATCTACGGACCTAAGGGGGGAAAAGGTATCTGGAGGAATCTATAAAATTGGAACCAAGAGGTCGGAGCCGGTCCATCTACTCATCATTCCATCTCAATGGTTCCAGGAGGTTTGCTTGTTACTATCCCCGTATTAATTACTAATCGTTAAAGGAGAGTAGGAGGCGCCTGGAAATACCCACCATCGTAAACCACGCGGCAAACTCCATTTACTTCATTGACGATCCGTCTACTAACCCTCTTCAAGAACTGTCCATCAAACGGAAACCAATCCGCCGTCATAAAATCAGACGTCTCCACCGCCCTAAGCGCAATAATCTGTTCATGCACCCTCTTATCGCCCATTACCCCCACAGCTTTCACAGGCAGCAGGGCCACGAATGCCTGACTAACCTGTCGATATAGCCCCGCGGCTTTGATTTCCTCAATGAAGATGTGATCTGCGTGTCGAGCGATAGCGACTTGTTCCGGAGTGACCTCGCCGAGGATGCGGATGGCGATTCCGGGACCAGGGAAAGGGTGCCGCCAGACGAGGTCTTCGGGGATGCCTAGGTTTGTGCCGAGGGCGCGGACTTCATCTTTGAAGAGTTCGCGAAGAGGTTCGATGAGTTTTAGGTGCATTCCTGATAGGAGGCCACCAACGTTGTGGTGGGTCTTGATTGTTTGACTGGGCCCCTTGAAGGAGATGCTCTCGATGACGTCTGGGTATAGTGTGCCCTGGAGTAACCATTCGATATCGCCCTCGTTCGGCGAGCCAGCGGCTGCCGCTGCAATACCTTTTGCCGTCTCTTGGAACACTTCAATAAAGGTATTTCCGATTATCTTCCGCTTTTTTTCCGGGTCGGAGACTCCTTTTAGCAAGCCGAGAAACCGCTCGCTTGAGTCGACAACAGTGAGGTTGATGCCTAGATGTTTTGTCAAAGTCTCATGCACGATTTTGCATTCATCCAGACGCATAACCCCATTGTCGACCAGCACAGCGTGAAACCGGTCTCCGATAGCCTCCTTCATCAACTTGGCCGCTACCGTCGAATCAACGCCGCCACTGACTGCCCCGATGACTTGCCCTTTGTCTCCCACCATTGCGCGTATTCTTAGTATCTCTTGGTCCGCAAATTCCTCCATCGTCCAGTGTTGTTTCGCCTTGCAGATTGTTACTGCAAAGTTCTCTAGGATCTTCTTCCCTCCGGGTTTTGTGACTTCTGGATGGAACTGGATGCCGTAATATGGCTTGGACTCGTGAGCAATGCCGGCGAAGGGGGCGTTGGAGGTTGTAGCGATCGTCGTGAAGGAAGATGGGAGATGAGAGAGTTTGTCGCCATGCGACATTAAGACTTCTATATCATCTTCTAAACCCCGGAACAGGGCGTTCACATGTGATTCCTTCTCTCCATGCCAGTCGACTTTCAGTGTTACGTACCCATATTCCCTCTTCTCGCCTACAAGAACGTTCTTGCCATAATGCCACGCGATCTCCTGCATGCCATAGCATATCCCTAGCAAAGGCACCCCCAAGTCGAATACTGCGGGGTCTACGTGTGGTGCATCTTCAGCGTAAACCGAATAAGGACCCCCGGACAAGATAACGCCCTTAGGTTTCCACGAGAGGTCGGCTAGCTTCTGGGTGCATGGAAGCATCTCGGAATATATATTCAACTCTCGAAGCCGGCGGATGATAAGGTGTGAATACTGGGATCCAAAGTCCAACACAAGAATTGTATCGAAGGTCTATGAATAAAGTTAGAACTAGAGTAGTCTGAAAATTAATATATTGGCAATAATCACCTCTTGAGGGCCCGCCATGGTCACATCGCTGGTATCCATGGTGATAAAATCGCAGCAATTCAATGCGAACGAATTGAGCAAAAGAGATTAAGAGGGGCAGAACAGAGGATCTATTGGAACATTTAGTTAGTAAAGCAAAGGTAATCGACCATACAGCGCCTACTTCTCTAAGAAAATCCTACATACACTAGAAATATTTGTTGTTTTGGTGTTTTGTGCGAAGACAAGAATTTAGCGACTCCGAAATACGCTTGGTTTCGCCTCGGCATAGATGTCCTACTTAAGCTTCTCTTCGCTAAGTCTTGGTTAAGCTAGACCGCTCAAGAATTTCTTTGGGTCCGACTCAACTTGTCACCCTCGCTTATGATAGTCATCCGCCACATTCACACTCCTGACATCGAAAGCATCAAAGTGTCTTACGACAAACACGGTGCATCTTACTTAATGCGCACCGATGCATGTTCCTTGCGTGTTAGTGAGAATTTTTTGGTGACGGCGCCATCACCGCAACCATGGGTCAAGGCTACTCTCTTACCACACTGTCTGCGGGATCTGCAGGCATTGATGTGCCTGAACTGTCGGATCTCACCTACGAGAGATCTTTGGGAACGGCCCGATTTATGAAGTCTATCCGAGCTCGCCATAATGATGGCCTGGTGTTTGTGAAGGTGGTTATGAAGCCCTACTCTAGTATGGAGCTTGACAAATATGTTCGGGAGATTCTACGTAAGTCATATTAAAGTGATTGAGGAGCTTTTGAAAGTTACTAATAGGTTGCTTAGGTGAACGAAAGGCCCTGGTGGACGTTCCAAATGCACTAGGGTACCAAAGAGTCATCGAGACTGGTACAAATGGGTATTTGGTTAGGCAATACCTCTATAGCTCGCTCTATGATCGGATGAGGTAACGTTGCCTACATCCTTCTGTAGCGGGTTGCTGATAATATGCCCAGTACTCGACCTTTTTTGGAGGATATAGAGAAAAAGTGGCTATCCTTCCAACTCCTTTGTGCGCTTCGAGACTGTCACGCTCGCGATATTTTCCATGGTGACATAAAGACTGAAAATATACTCGTCACATCCTGGAATTGGCTTTACTTGTCCGATTTCTCTTCTTCTTTTAAGCCTACATACTTACCGGAAGACAACCCAGCGGACTTCTCATATTATTTTGACACCTCTGGTCGACGTACGTGCTATCTGGCTCCTGACCGGTTCTTGGTTGCAGGCGAACAAGTTGAAGGGAAAGGGGGAGTTAACTGGGCAATGGATGTGTTTAGCGCAGGTTGTGTGATTGCGGAACTCTTTCTGGAAACACCGATATTTTCCCTTAGTCAACTCTATAAGTACCGAAAGGGAGAGTATGACCCTATGCACGCACACCTGAGTAGGATTGAGGATGGTGATATCAGAGAGCTTGTGGCGCATATGATCTCGGTGGAGCCAGAGAAACGGCACTCAGCGGATGACTACTTGAAGTTTTGGCGCCGAAAAGCTTTCCCGGAATATTTCTATAGCTTTCTTCACCAATACATGGGACACATCACAGATCCTTCTTCGGGCCGCGCAGCAATTACTGGACAATCGACGAATCTAGGGGAAGGTGATGACAGAATCGATCGAATATATTTCGATTTTGACAAGATATCTTATTTTCTTGGCTACGAGGACGGAGTGGCGCCAACAAGCGAGCAACCTGTCAATAGTGGACTCGCTCTTGATCTTTTCCCTGTTCACTTGGATATTCCGAACAACCAACACCAGGCAACGGCTGTGGGTAGAAAACATGCTGATGACGGCACTCTTATTTTTCTCACGCTCGTTGTGTCCTCGCTGAGAAACACGGCACGGGCAACAGCCAGATTACGAGCATGCGATATTCTATTGGCTTTTGCAGAGAGAATTACGGATGAGGCCAAACTCGATCGTGTCTTGCCATATGTGATGACACTCCTTAATGACAAAGCAGAGATTGTCCAGGTTGCAGCTGTCCGCACGTTAACACAACTGGTGCGCAGCTACGCCCTTTAAGTGGTGTCGTTTTGCTGATAGGCTGGTACAGATGGACATGGTGACTGTTGTCTCACCCGTAAACGCTTACGTTTTTCCAGAGTACATACTCCCAAGACTGGAACATCTCGTATCTAGTCCAAGCCCGTTCGTTAGAGCTACATTTGCCTCTTGTCTAGCATCCTTGGCCAATACAGCCTCCCATTTTCTCGATATGGTGCAAGCATTAAGAGCAGATGGCTCTCTTCCTACAGCTGACCCTGAAGCTGAAAGTGGGATTGACACAGACTCTGCGTATCAGACGCTGTTTGATGTTGCTCGAAGCGACCTGGTTGCTTATTTTGAGACTCAGACTAAGGCTTTCCTTACCGACGTAGACTCGTCAGTACGGCGTGCCTTTCTAGGGTCAGTTTCAAGACTGTGTGCGTTCTTCGGCAGTCCCAAAGCAAACGACGTAGTTCTCAGCCACCTGAACACGTACCTCAATGACAAGGACTGGATGCTCAAATGTGCGTTCTTCGAGACGATCATCGGAGTTGCAACATACGTCGGTGGAATAAGCTTGGAGGAGTTTATCATGCCATTAATGGTTCAAGCCTTAACTGACCCTGAAGAATTTGTGGTCGAGAAGGTCATCCGTTCTCTCGCTATCATGACCGAACTTGGGCTGTTTCAACGATCGAAGGTTTGGGAGCTTATAGATGTCGTCGGTCGTTTTACGATGCATCCAAATATATGGATACGCGAAGCTGCTGCATCTTTTATATCCTCGACTACAACTTACCTATCTCCCGCGGACGTTCATTGTATTATTACGCCCCTAGTACGGCCATACCTGAAATTTTCGGCTAGGGATTATACCGAATTGAGCTTCCTTGATGCTCTCAAGAAACCTTTGTCCCGCGCGGTATACGACATGGCCGTATCATGGGCCAACAAGGTCGAAAACGGTATTTTCTGGGAACCTATCCAATCACACCGTACTTTCTCTTTCGGTTCATCAAATACCTCATTGCCGATAATATCTGCAAAGGGTCTCGGAAGCCTTGCCTTCGCTCGTGTTCCCAAGAACGACGAAGATGAGCAATGGCTCACCAAGCTGCGTAATATAGGGATGGGCCCTGATGACGAGTGGAAGTTGCTTGCTTTGCGAGAATATATCTGGCGGATGGCACCCTCGAAACCTAAAGAAGGATCTGGGAATACTCATCTGAACAATGTTATCAATCTTAAGCAACTGGGTATTACCCCTTTGCTGATTTTCTTCGATGAAAATCAACAGCTATTCGACAAGCCTGTCCCCCAGCAGGATATCGAACCGAACGATGTCAATAAGGGACCGCACACTATCGCTGATGCCCTGCTCGATGCTTCGATGACAATTGATGATTCGATTGTGAGGCGGAAAAAGCCTCACCCCAGTAATGGAAAAGGTGCCTCTGCCAGGCCATTGCGAGGTGGCACATTTGGCTCGCGATCTCTCAAGTCACCAACATCGTCGCCCCTTTCAGCGACGCCTGTTGAACCACGCGATCCCTCAGCTCAAACATCTGATGTTGAAGCGAGGGGTAGAGTCCGTGATATCCCAAGAGTTGTCCTCAACGGGGGAGGTAGCAGTGGCGAGGCGTCTCCTTCAAGCAATTCGGTTAATGAAAGGATGCCAGTTGCGAATGATCATAATATACGTCACAAGAATAGTGCGGTTAACCTGTTGAATCGAGCTGACTCCTCGAAAGCATATGCTGAAACCGGTACTACCTCAGCGAATGCTTTTGGAAAGGTTGAAGGTCCATTTGCGAGAGGATTTACGCTACCTCCGCCTTTAGCAATGGCTCCGGGCCATGATGGGACACGATCTCCTCCGATCCGGTTCCGAGCGGCTCATTCATACGAGGGCAATGACCCCAATGTCCTTAAGTTGCTTGACTCCCTGTATCTTGAAAATTATCCAAGGGACGTTATTGAATTCGGTCCTCTAGTAACTCCCATTCGCCAACGGCAACCTATCAAAAAGAGCAGCGGTCAGGCATTGGACAAGCCCTGGAGACCTGAGGGCAACCTTATTGCAATGTTTGCAGAGCATACAGCCGCTGTCAATCGTGTGGTGGTTGCATCAGATCAAGCATTTTTCATAACGGGTTCGGACGATGGAACGGTAAAGGTGTGGGACACAGCAAGGCTGGAGAGAAATGTCTCGCACCGTTCACGGCAGACGCACAGGCATTCTTCTGGTGCGAAAGTTAAGAGCCTTTGCTTCGTTGAGAGCACACACTCATTTGTGAGCTCAGCCACTGATGGCAGCGTCCAAGTTGTGAAGGTACATTATGGCCCCAGCGCAGGAGCCATGAAGTACGGAAAGCTCAAGGTGATGAGAGAATATCAGCTTCCTAAGGGAGAATTTGCTGTGTGGTCGGAACATTTTAAGGCAGACTCTCACTCCGTGCTTCTATTGGCTACAAATACTTCACGTATATTGGCTCTTGATTTGAAAGGAATGACGGTCCTCTACACCTTTGAGAATCCTGTCCATCACGGGACGCCGACTTGCTTTTGTATTGACAAAAAGCATACTTGGCTATTGCTCGGCACTTCACATGGCGTCCTGGATTTGTGGGATCTGCGGTTTCGAGTCCGTCTGAAAGCATGGGGTCTTCCGGGCGCGACTCCAATACACCGCCTACGTATTCACCCTTTGAAGGGTAGGGATAAATTCGTTTGTGTAGCTGGCGGTAGCGGACAAGGGGAGATAACCGTATGGGATATTGAAAAGACTCAGTGTCGGGAGGTGTACCGTGCGGGGGGTAGCAAAGATAGCTGGAAGGGATATGAGCCATGGAAAGTTGACGAGGAGAGGCCGGAAGGTATGCTTGGCAGGTTCGCCACCGCCCTAGAGCCCAGTGGAAATGGTAGTGTCGACCGGGGGGTTAGGGCCCTCGCAGTGGGTGTGGATAGCCCGGAAGACGGGCGTGACTCTCGCTATGGATTCTTTATCACAGGTGGCTCAGATCGAAAGATTCGATTCTGGGATCTTACTCACGTTGAAGCCTCACTGGTGGTCAGCGGCCTAGATGCAGATGATGCAAAGCCAACTTTCACTTCGTCGCACCCCACCCCCTTACTCACTCTCAATACTGAGCGACTACCACAACCAGGACCCACAGCCCCAAATGCTGGTGCTGGCATTAGGACAGCATCGAATACGTCCGCAAGAAGAGGTAGTGGAAAGCCCCCTAGATCAACAGTGATCTCTCTCCAGCAACAGCAGTTGCTTAAGTCACATCTAGACTCTATACTTGACGTTGCACTATTGGTGGTTCCTTATGGGATGACAGTATCTGTGGATCGGTCTGGGGTAATTTATGTGTTTCAGTGAGCGGGATGGCGTTGGGGGTGCTTCTGAAATTTATAGAGGACTTGTAACATAACTAGAGCATGAAGTAATTCTCTTGCCATTTTGGCATTTAGAGTATGCAACAATATATGTGGAGAAATCGGCTGAAACGGAAGGGTCTAAACCAGATATACAAAGATTTTGAGCCTCAATGCATAACCCCCACACATTCTACTTTAAAATCCGACAACACCAAGTACTCAGCAACGCATGCTCGACCCGCACGTCCCGGGTAAAGGTAAATCGTGACCATGAGATTAACGGCCGAGCTCATCCAATCCTCGCTCTCCTACCTCAACCCGCTCAAGGAACGAGAGCTAGATCTCAGAGGTGCGTTTCCCACTGGAAAGAATAGGTACTACACTTTGAGGCGAGCTTCGTTGATTCAATGATCCCGAGAACTTCCAGGCCATAAGATACCGGCGATTGAGAACTTGGGTGTTGCGAAGGTGAAGAGATAGTTTGCTTGTTATTTTCGGATTTTTGATAAATGCGGATATGTCCGTTTTATGATATATAACTGACGTCCTTTTGGCTTTTGCACGACGATAGGATCAAGATGCTATCGACTTCACCGACAACGATATACAGCATCTAGGCAATTTCCCACTGTCCCCGCGTCTGCGGACCCTCCTGCTGGCACGTAACCGCATCTCTAGTATTCAGCCTACTCTGGCAAACTCGATACCACACCTCGCGACTCTCGTTCTGACGGCGAATAACCTTGCCGAACTCGCAGATCTAGATGCTCTTGCGGGGTTACGGAGGCTTACGCATTTGGTGCTTATGGAGAATCCGGTTACTAGGCGGGAGGTGGGTTTTGGCTTTTTTTATAGGCTATAGAAAAGACTTGAGGGTTAATTCCGTGGTGTTGGGGATCGTAGCATTACCGATATTGGGTGATCTGGCGCTGCCCATCCGTACGCTTCTTTGACTTCCAGAAAGTAAAAGATTCAGAGCGCGAGAAGGCTGCAGAACTATTCGGAACTGCCCTGAGCCCATCCCCTTTAGCATCTAAGGTATATATATCCCCTAATCTCACCCCTTTTTTCTCTACGGCTCCGCAACTCTACATGGCCTAATCACTAACCACCGATCCCCAGATCATGGGCGTCAAATCGCGTACTTTCGACGTCGGCGGTGTTCTGCCCGGAGCGTCAGGCAAAGCCGATAAGCAATACCGCGTGAAACTCACTGACAAGGAGAAGAAAAATGTCGAGCAGATGATTCGGAACGCAAAGTCGCTCCAGGAGATCACGCGGCTGGAGAAGGAGCTTAATGAGGGACGGATCCCCGCGGGTGCAATAGTGGGTGATGATGCTATGGAAGAGTGAAGGGCCTGTTTTTTCGCCATGTTTGGGATATATAGGCGCTTTTAAAATGTCGTATCGCATGAAAAATGCCCCTCGCCTTATATGCATTCATTACTTCCCCTTCAATCCTTTGCTGCGGCGGCATGTTCAATGGGTTCTGGCATAGGGCTCACTGACTAGCTGCAATTTAAGGAGGCAGAGGTAGGAGGGCGAGGAACTGGTATCCAGCTTCAGTGCCCACTGTGGAACACTTTGCTCAGAGCGAGGCTGTGACCATAAATGGTATTGCTACTTAGATATCTACGCCTGATGTATGCGCGAAAACGAAAGGCCAATATCGCAAACCTGGCAATATCCGTACATGCGCATGTTGGGCCACGAAACAAGAATTCTACCGGTCATGAAGCTCGACCCCGGGGTCATCGTCTTCCGTCCCATCCAACATCCAGTCCCTTGCTATTCTGTCCGTCGGGGACGCCCCGGTAGACTCTATTCTTTGCTCCGGCCCACCGATCTTTAGTCTCCCACCTGAGGCTTGGTGGACCTTAAGTGCTACCCAATTGGCAACGCCTTTCATCCACTCCCAAAGCTTTTCCTGGCTCTCCTCTACTGCAGAGTCGTCCCTTGGGTTTTCGTGAGCTTCAACCTTGAACTGGTATTTCAAGCAATCCTTTATCGTCACCAATCCCGTGAGGCGGCCGTGATACTCAATAAGGATTGCCCGGGGACCCATTTTCTTGAAGATTTCCATTACAGTTTCCAGCGGCAGGCGAGGATGTACTGAGAGAGGAGTTGGGTCAATGTAGCGGATGAAGTCGACAGAGAGCTGGGAAGCTGACGCTATGGCATCGAATGTCACCGGGGGCCCAGTAGACGCGGGAGTCATTGCTGACGTAGGAGGTGGGGTGAAGAAGCACCGGGAGTGAAGGGGGACGTGGCGCTCCCTTCTAGCTCGATCGATAGCGTAGCGGAGTTCAGTGCGTCCAATGTAGCCAACAAGAATTTTTGAGGCTCGATCCTGGACGATAGGGAAACCCTGGAATTTATTCTCGCTGAGAATCTTCTCAACATCTTTGAGTTCGAGTCCAGATGATGGGATAACAGTCATGTCAGTTGTCATGACTTGCGATACCGGAACACCAAAAGCATGCTCATCCTTGTTGTGGAGGAAGGGAAAACCGCTGAACCAGATCATTCGGTCTGCGATGCCTCCTTTTCCAAAGCGCTCACTAACGGCTTTAGTGACACCAACAACAATCTGTATAGGAAATTTGTAAGCTCACTGAGGCTGATGTGACCGGAAGGTGAACGAACCATTGTAGGTAAAATGTAAGTTAGGGCGCCTGTCAACTCAAACATGATGACCACCACCGAGACCGTGATATGCATTATGCCACTCAGAGCTGCTCCTGCACCGAGAAAAGCATAAGTTCCTGGGGTTATGCATGGAACGTCCGGCTGACAGCTAGCAAAAAACCTGGAATCTGGGAACGACTCATGGAGTGCTTGGACCAGAATTCCAACTGTCCGTCCAAAAGATGCTCCAATAGCCATTGAGGGAACAAAGATCCCTGCGGGTACTTTACAACCATACGATATGATTACAAGGAAAATTCTGATCGCCGTTGCAATGGCCAGAGAGATTACCATTGACCATCGATTTTCCTTACTATAGTCAAGTTAGCAAATCCGGATGGAGAAATAAATAAAACATATCTTTAAGCCTAACACCTACTCGCAGAGCCCGTTGTAGTCATGCCCACCTTCACATTCCAAGAACAATATCTCCATGCTTTCAGTCATATCAATCCTTAGAAACATGTTCGGGTAGCAAATTATTGCCGTAGCAGCAGCCAGAAAGGTGGCTTCAGCTATTGTATATTTGCTTAGGTACTTCTTTCGAAATTCCTGGGCTCTGAGGTTCCACTTAATGACAAAAGCACCGTAGAGGCCACCGAAGATCCCAATTATCAGGAAGAAGATAATTTCGAAAAAATGCCAGCTACGGTCATATTTGACCTGGAACATGACGAGTTGACCAGTGCGGAATGGGTTCATCGCCTTTCCCCAACATTAGAAGCGGTTTAAGAGTGCACATAGACGTCTTGTACGTACTGCGAGAACTGCTGTGGCCACCAGGGCACAAAAATAGCTCCTCCACATTGTTTTCAATGGGAAATACGATGACATTTCCTTAATCCATTAGTCAAGTTCTAGGAATATGGCACAGCCGCCTCACCTCCAATGAGAAGAGCACGCCACCTATTGGACTGCCAAAAGCAACCGCAACTCCAGCAGCAGCGCATGCGCTAAGTATCTCTCGAGTCTTTGCCGCATTCCTCTTATATTTCTCGAAAAGCTTAGAAATAACATTCCCCGTGCATACTGCATAGTGAACGCTGGGGCCTTCCTTCCCGACAGATAGTCCAGATGCGATAGCAAGAGGTAGTGCGATTGATTTAATAAGGAGCGTCCGGAAGCCCAAGAAGCCTTTCATGACAAAACCAGCAATGATGCACTTAATCTCAGAGATTCCAGAGCCAGCTGCGTAGGGGGCGAAAGATTTCACAAGCGTAGCGGATGTGAGAGCGAAAAGTATCTGAGTATGTTAATAGGTATGGGCTAGGTCAAGCTTCTGGGAATGGTGGACCTACCGAGAAAATGATATACATGATATAATTTATAGGCCACAGTGAACTCCACCGATGCCATTCTTTGCAACCTGGAACTATCAGCTCCTTGAAGGATCAGCCAAAGTGAGTAAGTTACCCTACCGTTTTCGGCGCCCCAGCAACAAAAGTTCTCGTTCAAATAGAACGCCGTTGTACAGTGCCCAAGTTTGATATCAGATAGCCATTCCGTGACTATACTAAGAAAGGCCGCATTCAGACCGATCGCAGCACCTGGATGGTGTAAGCAGCATCGACAGCGTAAGGTGCTTAATTTTTCAAGCGGTATAACTACCGATCAAGCTGACAACAATCCAAGCCTGTCCAGCGTCGTATGACCCCCAGAGCCTCCGTCTCCATCCTCGGCCACCGCTCCTTTGAAAAAAACCAGCATCTTCCCTCTGCCGAGCCTTTCGCCGGAGCTGTTCGCGCGCTGCGTCTTGTACCCAATCTGCACAAGTATGAGATCATGATGCGCTACATCGAGGGGTATAGTACCTATTGTCGTAAAGTCCTTCAAATGCTTAACTTAGCGCTAAAATCTCTATCATGAGTGTTTAGTGGACCACATACTTCGTATCTCTTTATCTCTTCGATCTCTTCATTAATCTCTTGCTCCGCGCTATTAGCTGCAGCTCCATGTTGACCAAGTTCAGCGCTGGATATGGCGAATGAGCGCCGACTCGAGAATGAAGGTCTCAACTGAGTTCGCGGTGACCGAATAGAAAAAGAAGAAGAGCGGGAGGTCATCACATCAGGTCAGGGCTCATGATATTATATCGTGCCGTTGTTGAGATGTTGAGACAATCATTGGAATCTCGGACACCCTGAATTCGGTGGTTAGCGGTAAGCTCCGTTGCTTATTTAACAGAGCCTCAATCCGCGTGTGTCCGCCAAGATGTCTATATCTGCTCTCACATCACGCTCCCGGCTTCTCACGCGTAAATGTCTTAAATTGTCGACCCCCTTTGCCTTCGCCTCAGCCTACTTCTAACATCAACTTTAGGATTGTGAGTGGGGACAGGTTCCTTGGCTCCTCACGCATGAGGGCTCTCGACCATACCGACAATCCCCAGACTTGGTTGTGCAGGTTTTAAGTGACTTCATTCGCCTTCACGTGCCCCAAACATGCCTTATAATAACACAGCTATTCCGCCACCGGACGAAGTCACAGGACAAGCTGCTTTACCACGTAAGTGCTCATGTACTAAGCCTCGTCACTTGCTTAGTGATACCTTGTTACGGTCATGTATTGACCTTATCCTTCTGCAGTGGCTCGAGTTAAGAGGATAATCCACCTTGACGAGGATGTTGTCACCTGTTCCACAAATGCGGCCTTTGTTGTAACGGTGGCAACCGTGAGCCCCCGTTTGAACATTTTGCGCAGGGACGGGCTGACGGTTCAATAGGAAATGTTTGTCCAGTATTTGGCTGAACAAGGTCACAATGTGGTTAAATCGGAGCGAAAGCCCCGGCGAAATATACAATACAAGGACTTAGGTATGGATAGTCCTACCAGAACCTATCCCTCGCAAGAGCTGATTTGCCCTGTTCGTCAAGCCAATGCTGTATCTCGTATCGATAACTTGGAGTTTCTCTCCGATGTCATCCCTCGGACAATACCATATAAGCAGTACAAGGAGAAAAAGTCTAAGGAGGCCGCAAATGGCGATGCGGTTGAGACCGGACAGCCCACCCTGAAGAAAACCAGCAACCAAGATGCCGTCAATGGTACACTAGGATCCAATGACGAACGAGGAGAGGGTGGAGATGGTCAAGAAGAGATGGAGCTCGAAATTAGGAGTTCCCGGACAAATGGGTCTCTAATAGGTGGTGGACAGACGAATGGTAAGCATACCGACGATGTTTCGATGGGATGAAAGTTATCGAGAGAACGAAAGCTATGCCAACGAAGACGCGACCGAGGATAATGACAGGTTGAACATTCAAATCGGTTCTTGTGATGATGCTGGCAATATGTGAATGCGGCTTGCAACCCCGTACATTCTTGTGGAGTTGTAGGAAAGGATTATACTGTATTTTAAGTTTTGTATTTTTAGGCGTAAAGTGAATTGCACGTAATGTAATTTGTGATATCCCACAGCGGAGTCCGTTGCTTCTGTTACTGTAGATATTTTGCATTAGAGTGGAGTTTTTCGAGATACTCGGGAGCATTTCAGAGGAAGTCGATCCTTTAGCGATTCAGCCAATCGGGAACGATCACCAAATGCTGACCTAACCTATCGCTGAACTTCCGACTTCAACACTATCATCAAACTCGTCAAAAATCACCTAACTACTGCCATCCTCTCTACAATGCCACCTCTCACCTCCAATGCTCTCCGTACCTGCGTACGGCAGCAATTGCCCCTCCTGCGCTCACCCCCGGTCATCGCGGTGCAGCAACAGAGACGGGGTAAATCGGACGAAGTGAGCCCAACATCCTCCTTCGACAGCCCTTTCCGAGGGCTAGGAGCCTCCTCATCAACGATGAAGATCCCAGACTTCGGTCACTATAAGAGCAATAGGAGCCAGGACTCGAATAAGGTGTTTTCGTACTTTATGGCTGGGACGCTTGGTGTGTTGAGTGCAGCGGGGGCGAAGGCTACTATTCAAGGTAGGTGCTTCTAAGGATCAGGGAAGGCCAATTTGTGGCGTATAGACCATTGATATGGAGTTCGGAGCTTTGAGGCAGTTTTGATACTAATGCATTCCGGTTGGGTAGACTTCCTCGTCAATATGTCGGCGTCCGCAGACATTCTAGCCATGGCCAAGGTCGAGGTTGATCTTTCTGCAATCCCAGAGGGCAAGAACGTAAGTTAGCGCTGTCGTACGGCTAGGGTGTAGTGCTGCGGGATCCGAATGCTGACAGAATGGCCTGTATAGGTCATTATCAAATGGCGAGGCAAGCCAGTCTTCATCCGCCATCGCACACCAGACGAGATCGAGGAAGCCAACTCCGTCAATGTCCAATCTCTCCGCGATCCTCAAGCTGATGTAGACCGAGTGAAGAGGCCCGAATGGTTGATTATGATTGGTATGTGTAATTTTTGTCCACTATTATACTGCGACCCGTCCCGTTGGAACTGAGGAACCGGTATTACATAGAGTAAAAATATAATTGTCGTAAATGTTTCCAAGCTGACTGTCAAACTTTACTTCTAGGTGTATGTACGCATCTCGGATGCGTCCCTATTGGTGAAGCCGGGGATTATGGCGGCTGGTTCTGCCCCTGCCACGGTTCCCACTACGACATCTCTGGCCGCGTGCGAAGGGGGCCTGCTCCGCTGAATCTGGAAGTTCCAGAGTACGACTTCCCAGCTGATGACCAGCTCATAATTGGTTAGTCAGCTAGTTGTCCCGGTGGGTGTATCGACCATGGGAGTTTGGTCCAACTGTATCAGATAATATAAAAGCTCACTTTTCACATTCTCGTTTTCCCCGGTATTACTGTCCTGATAGATAGAGCGCAGGGGAGAGAATCAAGTCTGTCCATTGTTGATTCTAAGTGGAGTGTGATGGAAGCTGTACAAATAAATCTCTCTCACTTTACATCCCAGTGTCCTTCTATATTACAACACAAAGATTGGAGTTATCGCCATCGCAGCAGAGCGACAATGAGCCCCACCAATGCCGCACCTGTCGCTACGCCTTCTAGTGCGATGATGGTGACATCTAACTTTCGAACAGATACCTGCCTCTCGCTAAAGAGATCTTGGAAAGCTGCTTTGTAGGCTTCGAAGTTCGATAATTGAGGAGACGGAGTCGCATGAGATGGGTCGAGTGAATGCGATGAGTTGACTTCTAAGATCACAGATTCTTCAATGGCGGGGGGCCCTGGATTTCCTATGGGCATCTCGGGAGAGACTGCCATGTATCGCCCAACAGGTTGCTCCATAACAGTCGCAGATTGAGGACCAGCACCGACCTCTACAGCTGCCACGAGCCCTGCGTCTTGATTCCCCAACGCCTCCTTCACCTTTTCCTCAAATCCTTTGACCAGTCTTTTCCGCCTCCAAGGCTCCACCCCTATCTGAAACACAAGAAACAAAAGCACATTTACGCCCATTAGACCCCATGTGCCCCACGTACTCATTCGCCTAATCTTATCGCTCCAGATCTGCTCCTCGTGGTACCTTGCTAATATGCTCTTGCCTAATCTCGCGGCCGCCTCGTCAGCCACGCGCTCAGCTTCTATGAGGGCATTCTGTGCGGCTGTTTCAGATTGTTCGTTTGCATGGTCAGAGCGATAGAGGGATGTGAAGCGCTCGAGATCTGCGGCAGACCAGGCATGCTTGCGTTGGAGGAGCTCGTTGACTTCTCGTTGGGATGCAGAACGTTGGGAAATGGCACTGGAGTAGTCGTCTTTGGCTTTGCGGACGGCATGTCGAGAGGAACGAACGAAAATCTCTGCGGCATTCATGAGTAGGCTGGTATTGATGCTATTCTTGGAGTCTTTTACCTTGTTCAGTAATGTCCCTCTTTAAGGCTTCAATGCCTGAGTAGCCCGTAAGATCGTTCAACCGCTGGCCTGCCAGAAAGATATTTGACTGCAGATTATCCATTATGCGAGAGAACCGCTTCGAGATTTGTGATCTCCGATCTTCCTTCTGTGAGGGCAAGTCCTGTCCTTTGAATTGGGCTGTATGCTTGTCATTTCCGGGCTCGGTGGATGCTGCCGAGGTAGTCGATGAAGAAGACGGTGGCGGAGGATCTGACCATAAAGAGAGTGACCTGCTACTAGAGATGTACTTGTATGCACGAAAACTCTCGCATCGCCTCAGCCCGTGAGCCCGTAGAGGGTGTGAATTAGGATGTTTATCAGAATATTGCCGAAGCTTGGACCCCCATTGGCACTGTAGGCATGTTGACGCGAACGAATTCGCCGATGCCTTGCCAGAAAACCTCACGATCCTTACCGCAATGGGCTCAATGGCTTGTCGTGATAAAGGCGCAAGCAAAGGTGGCATTGCTCGCTCTCCCACGTTGTATCCCCGCCTTGGAGGGGGATAAAATCGGGATAGCTGAAGAGATGCTAGAGTAATGTCGATTACGCTCCCTATTGGATGTAGGCATGGAGGGTACACGGCTGGACAATTCTTATAACATTTGACATTGCCGATCCGGGGACAACATTCCACAAAACTGACGACTCACCAAGCGGGTACAGAATATCGTTCTTGAATGCAAGCCTTGGCAGGTTCAGGAAACACGTGACCTAAATATCTTCAAAGACGAAAAAAGCTGCTTTCCACAATCCAACCAACAAAATGTACCGGCCTTTTCTCCGCCACTTCTGTGGCATATTCACTCCTTTCCGGCCTTCACACTCAATCCTCCATCCTCGCAAACCCCCCCTACTAAAAAAACAGCCTAGCCAAAGAGCATTCACCACCACGCCTCCTCGTCCCGCAACCTATTCTCAAGTCGCACGCGGCTGCCGCAAGCCCCAGAAAGCGCGGAAGCGTGTCTCTCCGGCGCTAGTCAACCGTCCGGAGATGAAAGGCGTTTGTCTAAAGGTCGGCATAGTAAAGCCCAAGAAACCCAATTCGGCAGAGCGCAAGACCGCAAGGGTAAGGTTGAGTTCTGGGAAGGTGGTGACTTGTTATATTCCTGGCGAGGGTGGGTTTATTGCTCTGGATGTGCTGGTTCTAGGGGGATGTTTGTTGGCTGACCTAGCTTGGCTGGCCTAGGACATAATGTGCAGCAACATTCTGTGGTTTTGGTTCGAGGGGGTAGAAGTCAGGATTGCCCGGGTGTGAGATATCACCTTGTGCGTGGGGCATTGGATCTGGTGTGTTTCTATTTACCAAAAAGCTATTGTCCAGGAGAAATTCTGGAGCTAACTCGACGGCAGGGGGGTGTACCAAACCGGATAACTTCAAGGTCGAAGTACGGGACTAAGAAGCCCAAGCCAGCGAGCGTCTGACGATATTGAAGATCTTGGAAGACATTTAACATAAGCCCTTCGCACACCCTTGGCAGTGACAGCGACCATTACTCCTCCCACAGCAAGATCGGCGGTGCGGCCGTCTGCTGTATTTGTAATATCATGTACATTGATAGTCCAATTTAGTAGATAGAAGAACTGCACGGGACTTGAACGTTGAATCCGAATTGGGGACCATAACTAAAAATGCCGGGATAAGGCTAGAGATAGTAATACAAACAAGGAATAGAGCATTAGGAGAGCCAACAGAAGAACCAATTATAATTTTCCCCGGGAGAAAGGCTGTCCGTCTAGTATCTAAAGTGTCATCACGTGGGTGTGCTCCTACATCCGCTGTGTTTAAATGGTCAACCATTTAGGCCAAGGAGTTGAGATATACGACCAGGACTTCTAAGGTAGTGAGGATAGATCTGTTAGGGGTTCATCTGATCAAATCCACTAATTTCATTTTTCATCCTCATACCCTTCTGGTTTCTTCATTCCAACAGCGTCAAAGAACCGTGATGTGCCTACAATACATCATTAGCAATCGCAACAAAAAGCGGGGATAAAGGGAATCGAGCTTACAAGAATAGCCCTTCCAATCAAAATTGTCCGAGGGATTGCAATGGCACTTCAAATCCAGCCGGGTCTTCTCACCTGTCGGGCAGTGCGTGAAGGGCACATGGTAGTAGGCGATGTTATTGAAGAAGTGGATCTCGTCCTTCTTCAACATCAAAGCAGCAGCTATGGAGTGAACCGGAGCGTCCCCCCACCGCTCGTAGAAGAAACCACCGTCCTTGTCAAGTGAGGTAAAGTAGTCGATATAAGCCGGGGAACGTAGCCAATTAAGGCTGCCGACCTCGAAATTGGACCACTAGAATTTATGCGAGTTAGATCAGCCATGCATTATGAAATAAAAAAAAATTGAGAGATGACGCACGAAGTGACAGCGGTTATAGGTTTCACCATTATCATCGCTCAAGAAAGCCATTGTGTTATCCTCGGCGATATGCTCAGGATGCTCGCTCATGAATTTCTTAGCGCTTTTCCAGAGAGTCGGGATCGTCTCCTCATACTCGTACAGACTTAGTGTAAAGCTGTACTTCTTCCCGTTGTCGGCCATGAACTTGAAAGGATCTTCACTGATGTCACAAAAGAGCTCGATGCTTGGCTCAACCCGCCAGTACCATTCGTAATCCAGCATCAGTGGGTGACGGAAGAAGAATCCGGATTCATATCGGCACATGTGCCGGTAGCTAATGGAGTCACCGTAGATAATTTTCTTTTCTGACATCTCCTTACGGACTTGAGCCGCCTTCTTTTCATCAATCCACTCAGGGAAGGACCAATGTTCTTTAGGAATTAAGCCGTACTTCGTATTCCCAGACACCAGAGCTGAAGTAACCTTTTTGAAGGTATCATCGAACGGTTGATCATTAAGGAAGACCCAATCGTAATGGTAGTTTCTGTTAAAGCGGTCTTCCACCTGGCGGATGGACCTTGCTATCTCCCATACATCATGGTTGCGAGCAAGTGTTACAAATGTGGCATTCACTCTTATTCCGTCTGCCTCAGGCAGAGGAACTCCTCCAGTGGGTTTAGGCGTTATCCCCTGGACTCCACTAGGATACAACGAACTTTGTTCATTCAAAGTCCCTGTTCGCGTTTGCAGGCCTGATGACGAGGAGGAATAGAAGTAAAAGCACGCAAGAGTCTATGCAACTGTTAATACTTGCTCACATAAGAGCTCATTCTATGGTATCAACGTACAAAGAATGCGAATAAGATGTACCGCAGGTACCTCGCCCCTGTAGGCATGTCTGGATTAATTCGGGTGCCAGAAGCACGCTGCCCCTTCTCCGAACTGTGGTCTCCAATACCGTAAAAAGAGTCCCGGTCGCGTGTCATGCGCAATGCGAAGGACGAGCAAAGAAGAAGGACGTGATGGAGGATTCGTATGCGACGTATATAGTTCGTTGATGCAAGCTGGAAGGCTTAGAAAATGGGTGGTAACACGACGAACGACCTGGCTGAACGCCGAGTGGCCTCTCTACAGCCCCTATCGCAAGTTCAGCGCGCAAAAAAGAGACTTTTGTACGGTGGAGGCTGGCCGGAGCATGTGTCAAAGATGTAGTAGATGCTCTAGGCAAGTGGTGTCATTCCCCCTTAGACAAAAATAAGTATGTACAAATAGTCTCGTTGCGTCGAAAAATAAGTTCTCCGTCCCCCGTACTCTGACCCCTACACAATCACTGGGTTTCAGCTTTCGGAGCCTCACTTCGCCGCTTCTCGCTTCCCTCTCGGCAATGGCGCCATTCGTGGCTCCTCGTTCAACTCTCAACTCAACTTGTGATTTTTCCACGCTTCACACACGTCAGTTCCAATTCGTTCCCATCACACCCGGCTCTTTTCACCTGCGCATCTATAATCCTTAATCCGCCACGTAATATCCTTCTGTCCTTACTGTGACTATTCTGTTCCTTTCATATCAATTCCTACTTTGTTTTTACGTTTGTTAAGCTCTATCTTCCCCTCTACCTGCTTTGATTCTCGCCTGTTTCTGTTTGCCGCCGTAGTCATGTCGTTTTTCGGGTTCGATGCGACTCTTCCACGAGATCGTGGTCATCCGACGAATGCACCAGGTTTTGGGCAAGCTCCAGATCCATTTGCAGGCATCTCTCGAGGCTTGGAGGACAATGATGATGATGCGTAAGTTCGGAATGAGTGGTGCGAATAGTACTCGCTAACATCTATAACTTGACATTAGTATCGATTTTGAGGAAACTTATGACGGTCTTGGTGACAATCTCGACGAGACAGATGACGCTTTCAACGATGATACGTTCGGTGGTGGCGATGGCTCTCAAAAACCGGTTGGGAAGGACTTTGATTTTTTCGGCCAGACTGCAAAGGTGTCCGATGCAATCAACGAGGAGCAGCTTCTTTTCAACCGTCAGCAGCCGCCTCCAAAATCCGTGTCAGCCATCGCTGCGAGCCCTCGAGAGACTCAGGCGAAGCCCTTGAAAACAGGATATGAGAAGTACAAACAGCCCGGTAACATCCCAGATCTTCAAGTGAATGAGAGCCTTTGGGGGGCACCATCAAAGAAAACAACAGCGACTGCAAAGGTTGGTGAGGAAGAGATCACACATCAACGACATCATTCAGCCTCAAGAAAGAAGATGATGAGTCTGGAGGAAGTTGAAGCAGCTATGCGGAGTAAAAAACCCGTTGCCAAGGTCGCACCGCGGCAGCCACCCACAGCCGCTGCGCCGGCACAGCAGCAACTACCATCAGCGATTCCTCTACAACAGCAAGTGCCAGCACCCCCCGCACAACAACCACAGATGATTCCACAGCAGCAACTCCCACAGGGACCCCGGTTCCCACAGCCATCTCGAACTGAGATGCCGGTGTATGCTGCGCAACAGCCTCCGCAGGCTGTCCACCGCCAGTCAGTCACGCCTACGCATACAGGGGCTAGTCGTCCTCCGCCCCCTCCCCGGCAGATACTCCAAAATCCGAATCGCCAGCAGCAACACTCCGGTCCGCGTAATCTCCCTTACCAACAACCTGCGCCATCAGTCATACCAGGCGGACTGCCGCCTCATGCTAGTCTTGCACCACTCCCGCAACAGCTCCTCCATCTTTCTGAGGAAGAGAGGACCGCTTTTCTAATAGAAGACGCGAAGCGTGCGAAGCGCAACCACAAGATCCACCTTCTTTCGAAAGATAATGGCCTTATGACTCCCCAAGACAAGAACTTTATAACTCGCATCCAATTGCAGCAGCTTGTAACCGCGACTGGGAACCCCAACGAATCCGGAACGGATGCCGCGTTGATGGAGGACTTCTATTACCAGGTCCACAATCAGATCCGTGGTGGTCCCAGACAGAATCCTCACCAACCCCTTAATTCCTTTGCCCAGACCTATCTATTTAGGACTGATGGGACACCTGGCGGAGTAGCTGGTAGGAGGCAGCATCGAGGTGGCGACAATCACATGCAGAGAATGGAACAACAAGTTCAACGAGCCGTTGAGGCAAGCAAAGCGCGGCCCAAGAACAATCAACTGGTCTTAGAGGGTAGCCTGGGAAAGATATCTTTCAGCAATGCCAAAACCCCTAAACCACTCCTAAACTTCAAGCGGACAGAGATCAGTAACGACCCAAACCGCCCGCATCACGCAGGGAGAGGACCGCAATCCGCCTTTAGCGCTGGGGATAGAAAGAGTGTACTTCATGCGATAGAGCAGGCTTACGATACCCTGATGCAGATCGAGGATCATGAGCGCTATATGCCTCTATTGACAGATGGAAGCGACCCGACTGTTGTCCAGCGGCATATGGAATGGAAGCAAAAGATGCAGAATCTTAACAAAAAGCTATGGGAAGAATTGAAGATAATGGACCCAATCGTACCCGAGTAAGTGCAAACTTTGAAGTTCCTGCGAGTCCAGAGTCTGACCCCAAACTCACTCCCGACAGTGCAGCATCACCACACCCATTTATTGCCTTCCTCTCCTATGCCAAAGGCAAAAAGGCTATTCCTCGTATCTTTCGCCATATAGACCAAGACCAGCGCGTCATTATTCTTACGATGATCGTTGTTTTCCTCGGCTCTCTTGACGTTGTCCGCTTCGCTCAACTTCAGCCCGGTGAACTCCAGCTGCCAACTGCGGTCCGAGAGGAAGTGGAGCTTTTCTCTCAAGCCGTGATGCCGAGCCTATTCGCCTACGTAAATGAGGCCCCATTGAATATTGTAGTTGGGCTACTAGGGATCATTTGGGAGAGAGTGAACGTACAAGCCATAGCCAAAACGAAAATTGGGTTGGGTATCTTGACAATGTTCTTCAGCCGCGGCGAATTGATCAGGCAAGCTGGAGATGGAGATGAGAGGGAGTGGGAGTCATGGTAGGTTTACAACAGTGATCTGTGATATTCTATTGATCTATACCAATGACGAACGAGAAGGAGTGCGATGTATAACCGTATCTTTGACACTCTCGAGTCCTGCCTGGGACAAATTTTTCCTCCATCCATCAATTCGGCCGAGGATATGTATGTCTGGCAATTCCTAGCAGCCCTTGGGGTTGGGGCAACGCCTGAACAGCAGCAGAGATTGGTCATGGCTGTAAAGTAAGACTTCGACCCCACAGTTTTGCTAGAGACAGAGGTCTAACTGAGCTGCTCCCCTAGGGATCGCGTTATGGAGACAGTAAACCAGAGCAAAACCCTCCCACCTGAGATGGGTACTCAGAAATTAGGAAATGTCAACCTATTCATGAGGTCGATCGGGTTAGATGTTGGACTACTTGGTTGAGTAATTCGGGGCTTCATCAAGAGCAGACAAAGCTTAGAGGCAGACTTGAAGCGGAACAATTCTGCGTCACTATCGCGACTGTGGTTTCGTCCGGTACACCCGGTGCTCGCAACCATCACGTCGAAAACAACCTCAGTTATTTTTTTTGTGCGCCAGCGCCACGAAGACTTGTCACAAACGAGGCAGGGAAATTAGTTACATGAATGCTATGGGAGACAGTTTTTGCAGTTTGTTTACAGAGGTGTTACTTTCGATTGAGCATAATGATGCTCCACATTCTTGGTCATGGTGGGTTGCTGCATAGCGTATGTGCTACGGTTTCCATAAACGGTTTACTTGGATTCGATAAGTACTTCGAAACTTGTTGCTGCAACTCGGGGGGGATGCTAGCCCTTTGGAGAGACGTTGATCTCCGACCGCTTATTGCTACAATCAAGATAAAAAAAAAATGGCTGGGGGAAGGGTGAGTGAGGTAGTGGGAACAAAAGGGCTCTTAGTGGTAGCAGCTAATTGGGAATGTGTGATTGTGGTTGCCTCTTATGATGTTGGTGATGGGGGAGAAACTCTTTGGTCGAGCAGTAACGGGCAGCACTACAGGAAATACTGTTTGGTGGACATAGCTCGGGGAGTAGATGGGTCAAGGGACAGTGAACGTAGAGCAAATGAACTCGTCGACGGCCACTTTCGAGAATATGTAAATCAAAAGGGAAAGGTCTTGTTATGCAATGTTTTACAGACTCCAAACCTAGGGGTACTTATTCAAAAACCACGGCTTCCTTTGCTGGAGCCCAATGATATGCCTATTTATTAGAACAGTACAGGAACCAACCCGCCTTAGGAGTTCAAATTGGCTCAGGAGGCCTCAATAAGACCAGTAGTTAGATGGGCCATAGGCTATATGGCGCCGTGAAAACACAAAGTTGAAGCGTACCGCCCCCTCGAATACAAGATCGCGATCCGAGAGTCATGCCCGGCGATGTGTGTGTGGCGTCGGTCCCGAAGAATCTGACATGTTGGTATTTATGCGTATAAAACGGCGGACAGCTCAGGCTCCGATGCACTCCACTAGTTTGGATAGTTATCACCAAAAGTAACATCCAAGGAGAATAGAAAACATCATCCAATTCGCAGTGTAAGTAGAGAAATCATGTTTCTTTCCGGTGCGGCGTTGCGTCCCACGGCACCCAAAATCACGCTTCGAACGCCAGAAGGCATATAACCCATCCTAGGCCTCCTTACATTAACCCGGCAATTTGGCGCAAGTAAACCTGACGCAGGAGCCCACCAAGTCTGACCGCCACGTCCACAGTTCGAATCTTGCCACACGAAAAAAAAAAAAAAATAACGACAACCCATACAAAAATAACTCCACCGAGGGGCCTTGGGATCTATAATCTTAAATGAATAAATAGCCAAACGAGCGACCAGCCAACCAACCAGCAACTACGACAAAGGATGTAGGATGAAGAAAGGGGATCCAACCCAAGTACACTCTGAACCTTTTTTAGTTCCTCTCTCCATTGCGGGGCGCGGGGGGATTGCCAATTCTAGTTTTATTTCCCCGAGGAAGAGGCGGCCGGTATTAACACGCAGGACTAGAGGCCGTGGGAAAGATGCGAACTTGTGAGATTGGTAAATATAAGCGCTGGAAGGTAGTTCATGGCGCAATGCCTTCAAAGGAACTAGGTTGCCTACCGAACGACGCCTTGAGATGGAAAAACACGACCTCTATTTCACGCGGTTGGGAGTTGAACCTCCGAAGTTCCTTCCCACCCCCACCCCTCTCATTTCACTATTTCTTCCCTCCCAGCGTTAACCGCCTTGATTTCTTCCGCCCAGATGACCTTTCCTCCACACTACCGGCACTAGTGGGTACAACCGTATCTCTCTGGTGCTCCTCGTCCTCACGCTTGCTTCGGGAATGTCTTGCGCACTCAGCGAGGACGTCGTCGAGATATATGTTGTTGGGATGGGTGGGGGTGAGCTCTGCTGCCGGGTAGAAGATCTCGGTGAAGCGGGATTGCATCGGTCTTTTTGGGCTCCTGAGAGATACGCCTAAACGGGAAAGCAATAAAGCCACTTATCGAAATCTATTTGGGGTATCCCGAACTAAAGATACTGATGGTCGGAAAGACGCATAGAGATGTTTCCAGACGGAGGGGAGAGAACGGGTAAATAAAGCAATCCGCATGTTTAAAGGCTCACACACAGGCAAACTGTCGCGTTCTCGGACCTCATCCCGTGCATACGTCCGTCCATTCCCACTACGGGAATGTAAGGGTGATTGAAATGGGGCAAATGGCTCCAGGCACCGACGAATGGGGAATGGAGAAAGAGGCGAGATCCGATACCTGAGACATCGCACTCGACAGTTCCTGGAATAGGTTTCAACTTGCGAGGACAGCTGACAGAGAAGCGCGGGCGATGTAGAGAGGAGGGGAGGAGAGGGAGTTTAAAAAAAATCTTCGTGATGTCACGCGGGTGCGAGGTCTACTGTGCAGAGGACCGAGCGCTGTGCTATACGTCATTACGCATAATCAGTTGGCCCGAGCGGGAGCTTCGTTGGATTCTTTGGATTGGGCTTGCTACGGACATCACCATCCTCCGCGACCCCTTCCTCTACCCCTTCCTCTCCCTCTACCGCCACCACCGCCGCCACCGCCTCTCCCTCCCCAGCTTCCTCCTCGGTCTCTGCGGGAACCCCTCTGCCCCGCCATTGGCCCTCTCTCCGCCCTCTGTCTCCGATCGTCCTCACTAGCGAAGAATTTGTTTTCAATACCGACTAAGTCACAAAATGCCTGCGTCTGAGGGTTGTTATACTCCTCGGGCGCCCCAGGGGTGCTGGTGGGATCGGTTTGGGATTGAACAGGCGCGGTGATAACGAAATTCTCCGGTATCACCATCTTGCCGGATCGAACGAGGTTTTGTTCCACCCATTGTTCTTCCCGCTCGATTTCGCTCAGGTATGCTGCTTCTCCGCGATTCGGAGGCACGCTAGCGCTCGGGTTTCCGAGGACAAGTTCGGAGGCGAATACGCGTGTTACTGCAAGCCATTCCTTGTCATACTCGAGTCTAAGCTTACTCTCTTCTCTCGGAGCCTCTCCCTGAGAAACGCTGACCGGCTCGACTTCCATGATTTGGAGAAATTCGCGTCCTGGTAGGCATTTATCTAATGCTAAAAACCTAGTGAGCCTATTTGTGATTTGTGGGGGAGGAGGCAGATGTAATGCGGGTTTCGAAGGCTGAGTTTCGGGTCGATGGAATGATGCGGGCAGTTGTTCTCTGAGCGATTTGGGGACCTCCTGCGGCGACGGTTTTCCATTTTTGTCCGCATTATCCGCTGGTGCGGTTGTGTCAACGTCATCCATATCAAGGATGATTTCCTCATCGTTGTGTACTTTCCCTACATGCTCTTGCGCTTCCGACGGCTTTATCACTTCCCAATCTAGATCCAGATCGATCTCCTCTTTATTTTTCATGTCTTGTCCCCCAGGTTTACTGGTTAGCCCTGGGATCCCGTGCACAAAGTCGTGTTGCAGGCTTTTATCGTGCTCTACCATAGCGGAGTACTTCACGTGCATGTGTGCTGAGAGCCAGTACGCAGGCCTCAGTCGGTCCAGAACGTATTTCGCCGCCTTACTGCCAAGCGTACCGGCTTTGGAATCTGACAGGAAGTGCTTTTTTTTTCGAAATAGCGTATCATAATCGCCATTCATCTCAATCCCATTAGGCCAGTCATGACTTAGTCCAATGTCAACTTGGGTCCGGATCTGGAGTAGTTTTCGCACATCTAGCTCCCGAACATGGTATATAGATCTCTCGTCATCGCTACTGTAGGGGAGGCGCTCGTAGTGTGGTTTCCTATAGTTATACCCTTTCCATATCCCCGATAAGCCAGCGATACGGAGAGGGCCTAGCCGAACAACGTTGGCAGCACCAAGGTAGTAAATATTAGGAGCCGCCCAGCCTCCGTAGTACAATTCCCACATGTGGCTGCTAGCCTCATGGTTACCACCGATGAAAATAGTCAGATATGGCGCCGCTCGTATCCCACTATAGTATTCGTGGAAGTCTCCAATCTGGCGATATTTGACCGGACATGCCATACAGTTGAGGTCCTTGGCATTACGGACTGCCTAGATATCCCTTGTAAGTATCAGACTCCGGAGCATGGAAGAAACAGAGCGATCTACCTGGAAGTCTCCGCCGATGATGGCGAGGTCGACACCATCCCAGCCATTAATCTCGCACGACCTTTTGATAGATGCATAGATAGCGTTGAGAGTTCCGTGGCCCTTTGCGCGGTTTGTTAGCCACGACTAAAGGCGACATACTCCGATACTACTTACACAGCCTTCTACAGCTACCCGGAGCCCGCTCTTTCGTAGCAACTGAGTCCCCATCGAAGACTAACTATTTCAAGTATCTGTGGGGTTTTGTTTTGTTTGATGAATACACTCAAGTGATTGTCAGATGCAAATTCAGAGACGGATTTCCTTCAATTTAAATACCACGAAGCTGCTAAGTAGTGTACACTGCAAATGGGTGACAGTAAACAAAACTGAATCATAATCCTATACGACATAAGTGAGTCAAATTCGTGTATCGTCTTGACGACCAAGATGGGTTGCCGCGATTACATAATACAAGTCCTTGGATCAATTCGGTCGCCGCCATCGTTCTTTTAGTCACTACAAGCTACCTGAGTACCTGCTGAGGGTTGTGTGTTCGGGATCTTGGCTCAGGCTTCCCATTCACCACTCGCCTCATTCATAATTCCCCAATGGCGCCAGATTCGGTGGTTCCTCACCTTCGTTACCTGAATGACGCTGCGCATCTACTTTCCATCGAGTCTCCGGCTGTCTCTGCCCATTTATTGTCCCAGTACAACAAACTTACTTTCGAGGGCGAACTAAATCCTTCAGATGCCAGAAAAAGGAGTGTTTGCGGGGCATGCGGCAATATTATGATTCCTGGATGGACATGCCATGTTCGTCGGAAGGGTGAGGAATCTAGGAGAAGCTTGAGGGGACCACCGACGAAGGGACCGAAGAGCGAGTCGAGAGGTGCAGCACCTGGCCCGGCCCTGCAAACTGACAAGGTTGAGATGAAAGTGGAATATGAATGTCGGCTATGTGGTCGCACGACCCGGCAAATCTTGCCGAAGAAACCCCCTCTTAAAAGGCCTGCGAGACTTGCAGCACTTTCTTCGGTACCTTCCCGGTTGATGGCAAGCCCTTCAACACTGACGAGGAATTCGGACTTGGATGCGGCCAAACCGATCCCAGCAAATGCCAGCAGCAAAAAAAGGGCAAAGGCAAGAAAGCAGGGAGGGCTGCAAGCACTTCTGGCGAAGAAGAAGGAAGAGGGTGAACAGGTGGGAGATTTTGGACTCGATCTGATGGATCTCATGAAAAAGACATGAATTACAGTTACTACATCCGCGTGATACAGGGATTGAATCCTTAGCGGTTGGGGCTCTGCGATGAGGCTCCGCACCCCGCCAACATTGCAGCCGCAAAATTCTGCGGCATTCTTCGCCCCACCAGGAAAGCGGGTTGGAATCAAAACAGACCGCGGTGCTCTCATTCACAACTGCCATCATGTCGCCCAACGCGGCACCCACTCCGCGCCCAGATCTCTTTGAAGATGTCGGTAAGAGAGTCGAAAAATTGAGTTCCGACCAAAATGGCGCGGCTGGTTCTCCTACCAACCCCAAGGTGACGGACCCGGATACAGGGACTGACCAAAAGATGGTGGATGAAATCGACAGCCTATGCATGAACTGTCAGGAAGAAGTGAGTTTCAGCTAGCTCTTCCTAGTTTCACAATAGTTAAACACTGTCAATATCAGGGCACCACACGATTACTCCTCACGCGTATACCGTATTTTAAAGAGATTATTCTCATGTCGTTCTACTGTCCACACTGTCATTTCAGAAACAACGATATTCAATCAGCAGGAGAGATCCAACAACGTGGCTGTAGGTATGTCTTCAAGGCCTCCGACATGGAGGACCTCTCGAGACAAGTTATTAGAAGCGATACAGCCACCGTTAGGATAACAGAACTGGACTTGGAGATACCGCCTGGGCGGGGCCAACTAACAAATATCGAGGGTCTTTTGAGAGGCATTGTGGACGGTCTGATGCAACAAGTTCAGATGGTCGAGCAACCTGAGCTTCACGACATTCTTAATTCCACAAGTCTCAAGGGCAGACAGATGCTAGCCGGCGAATCTTTTCCATTTACATTAGAGATTGACGATCCGGCGGGTAATTCTTTTATTCAGCCATCTGTAATCCCAGAGCCCGATGGGAAATACGTTCGTTCTGAGTATGATAGAACTTCCCAGCAGAACCAAGAACTTTCTCTCACCGACACTACGCGTGGCGTGGAGGGCGCTAGCCCTACCGTCGGTGCTGTAAGAGAAGGAAAAGGGCTTACTACCGACAGCGACATTGTGCCCGACGAGGTCTACACTTTCCCAGCTAGTTGTCCAGGATGTAGTAGACCATGTGCTACGAATATGAAGATGGTTGAGATCCCTCATTTTAAAAATGTTGTCATCATGAGTACAGTCTGTGAGAGCTGTGGCTGTGAGTTTGATATGCTCTAGATCTTGAAACGCTAACTAATTGCTCACTAGATCGTAGCAATGAGGTGAAGACTGGTGGAGAGGTACCCTCCAAAGGACGCCGAATCGTGCTCGAAGTCGAGGATGCTGAGGATCTCGGTCGAGATGTCCTCAAGTCGGAGTCATGTCATTTGTCGTCCCCTGAATTAGCGCTTAGTGTGCAACCCGGTACCCTTGGCGGCCGTTTCACGACAGTCGAGGGCCTCCTGACCCAGATCCGAGATGACCTCCATTCGAATATCTATGACATGGGTGATAGAACGCACGCATCCATTCCTGGAGACTCTCTAGATGAAGAGACTAAACGCACGTGGGAAAGTTTTTTTGCCGACCTTGACCTGGCGATCAAGGCGGAAAAGAAGTTTACTATTGTATTGGAAGATCCGCTGGCCGCTAGCTATGTGCAAAGCCTCACTGCGCCCGACCCGGATCCTCAATTGACTATAGAGGATTATGATCGTACTGACGAGGAGGAGGAAGATCTAGGCCTAAAGGATATGAAGGTGGATGACTATGAAGAGGGTGTTTAGGGTGAAGGAGAACATACGCAGAATTTGGAGAGCTAATAAGAGATAGAAATGGCAACCGAAGCTGCTACAGGACGGACCGAAATTTCGGGGTTAATGTCGCTGCGGGAACTTAATATGGGGACAGTACTTTATCGAACTTAGTTAGCCGTTTTCCACTTTCCAACAGCATAAGACGGGAGATTCAATTTTAAGTTCGAGAGTTGGCCAAGGATATCAATGCCGTTGCCTTCTACTTCTCACTACCCCGTCCACGATGTCCACTTCCTTTTCTTGCATACGGAGAAAAAAAGGTCTTGAAAATCCGCTCATTATTGCGGGTATATCCTCCGGGGGTTATAGACTAGATGTTCAATCTGAATATACGGAATAAGTCGGTGGAGCTTAAATCTAGGGCATTTATTTTTTTAGTGGTAAACTAGAGGTGTTGTTAGTTAGACATATTCTCCATTTTTGTGTATAGGCTAAGGCATGGAAATTCACCATAGCTATATTCCTTCAAAGAAACCCCCAAGTAGTGAAGCAAAATATTGTGGGGGGGGCAGTGCTTTGCAGCCATCCTCTACAGCGAATCCCCTAAACTCCAACGCCATGCCAAACGATAAAGGGAGCCGAGAGAGGGTTTTTCACTGCTGGTCTGCTAGCGGGTTCGCATGGATCGTCACACTCTTGATATGCACCGGCTCCTTCGGCCGATACTTCCTATCCCCCTCCAGGGCCTCCAAGGCCACAAGCGTCGTATCCGCTCCCTCGATGACCTATCTCCCCGCACGCATCAAAAGCCGCCCTCACTACGAAAGGGCGGAGAAAGAAAGAAAAAAACCCAGAAATCCCACTCACCCTCCCGAACACCGTGTTCTTCCCGTCTAAGTGCCCCGCCGCCGCATACGCAATGAAGAACTGGCTCCCGTTCGTCCCGGGGCCTTTGTTCGCCATGCTCACGATTCCGCGCGCGTTGTGCCGGAGAGCGGGGCGGATCTCGTCGTCGAAGACGGTGCCCCAGATGCTGGTGCCGCCTTTGCCTTTGCCGGTTGGGTCGCCGCCTTGGATCATGAAGCCCGGGATGTTGCGGTGGAAGAGGGTATTATTGTAGTAGGAGGAGGCGCAGAGGGCGAGGAAGTTCTTTAGGTAAGGGGAGGTTAGATCTTGTATTTTTTTTTTTTTTGGGTGGGATGACAGATGAGTGCTTACTTCTGCTGTCTTGGGTACGCTTTCGCAGAAGATTTCGATTTTGAGGTCGCCGACATCGGTGTGGAGCTGCGGGAGGAACCCCAGGACTTAGTATCTGCTGTATTGGAGTGTATATTGAACTGCGGATGGTCGACTCACTGTGACAGACATGTTTGGCGGGGACACAACGGGTAATGTTTATGGTCGAGGTTAAGGATCAATAACGGCAGGGGTGCAGTGGACCAATCATGGTGCCTTCCGTTCAACCACTAAAAATCATGTGGATCTCATACTTTCGGTATATTGAGGCCCACCTACAACTGGAAACTCCAATATGACATTTTCTAGCGTACATGTAAATACCTAATGTGATCCAATAGGTTTGAGTAGTTCAACACTGTATAAGAGAGTTGCTCGCTGCACTCGCAAGCAGTATCACGCAAATGGATACCAAGGCAGCACTTAGCTCCTAATGTCCGCTAAATAGTTATGGGGATCCCTCCTGAACATAAAACCCAGGAACACGCCCGTCAAATGCGTCAAATGGTAATTATGAAGATCCCCTCCGAGCACGCCACCCGAGGGTGGACTCGCGACTGTAGGACCGTAGGTGTCCACTTAGGGCTAAGGCGAGTTGCATCCATACCCCTGGGATGATGTGGAACATAAGGGCTTAACTAACAGACTAATGGGATCCATTAGGGGGCCATCCTGATAGCTTTATATTTATTAGTGAGAGTTTTTGTGGAGCGTGATGTACCCCTGGTGGTTCTTCTCGAGGACTGGTGGATGGAACATCGAATCTTATACGAGGCTGCGAGGTATCTTATTCTGTTTTCGCCGTCCTTAGCCAGAGTTTTCCATTTTGTTTGTATTTCAACATCGATCTTGTGCCGTATTGGGAACGATATATATTGTCGCGGCAGCAGGTACCCGATGAAAAGGGCATGGACAACATCCCCAAGCAGGCCAGCTTTGCAGAGAAAGGTACAGCTCGAATTGGGTTTATGTTGTTTGTTCTAGGTCAGATGATCGTCGAAATATACCCAGATATCCAGATGTCCAGCACATAGTGTGCGATTCCAGGCGCAAATGACTTGACGCGTTCGGTGTGCTGGCATTCCACGGTTCGCGGAACCCATGTAGTCTCGGGGTGAGCGCTGCCCCCCGGAGCTGCATTCACAAGTCCACGGAAAGCCCGCAATATCTCGTCTTTTTTATGTTCGAGGTCTTTTCCCGCGATATTTTCGTGCACATGGACCCACCCGCCTCTCTTTTCGTCTAAGACCTTGACTGCCGTCTCCCAACTTCCCCTCGAAGTTGGCAGGAGCCCGCAGTTTACATGCCGTACAGGTGGCACCCAATTTCTCCACGCTTGAAGTCTTTTCGGAGCATTCATGTTGTCTTCTTGAAACACCACTATCTTCCCTTGCTGTAGGTCTCCTAGTTCATTATTATCAGTCTCCTGCACGACACACACATCCCACTTGTTAGCCCGTGAACCCCTTCTCAGCCCCTCTACGCTCCAAGGGTTTAGATCCCAGCAAAATACCCGTTCGGCGCCCGCCGCTACATAAGAAAATGCAAAATACCCAATCCCTGCGTACAAATCGACCACAGAGCATTTGTTCCCACACGATCTCAGTGAGGGTAAGCCAAGTATGCGTGCTTTCTCGGAGATGTTACCTCGGGAAAACATTGTGTAGAGCGGTGCCCAGGTTTGATAGATGCCATTCTGGCGTGTTGAGACCCAGAAAGCGCCTTCAAAGTCCATTGCGCTTGGGTTGGTGAGAAGCCGGACACCAAAATCGCCATAGAGGGGCAGCAATTTTGTTGGTCTGCGAAGGATATTCTTGTGCTCAGCTCTACCAAGTAAATCCTCACTCTCATCGTTGAGTAAAGAGATTGGGGCGTTGAGGGCAAGGTGCGTGCTATTGAGAGCTGCCGTCAAGCCTTTATACAGGCCGAGCTTTTGCTCGGAATTGATCGCCGACAGGAGTTCTGGCCATGCTGAAGAATTAAAGGCATTTGCGGGCAAGAGGACCATAGGATGATACAACGAATAAGTCTTCGTGAACGACCGGAGAAGTTGATCCGAAGATATGCCAAGCGAAAGGCAGAGCTCTGGTGACAAGGAACACAGCCATCGCTGCAAGGCCGCTGTCAAGGGGTTCAAAATAGGAAGTGAGAATGGCGATGAAGGTAAGGAAGATGAAGGTGAGGAAACTGCTGTTTGTGATGTTTGCACCACTAGAGAGATTATTGGGAATTGATCTTCAAAGCCAATTTCTCGCAAGATTTTCCTCTTCAGAATTTCAGCGTCGTTATTGTATTCACCGCCGTCCGGCATTTTTAATAGGGTGGGCACGATGCGGTATGATGACGGATCTTCGCCACCATAGTCAGAGGATGGTATTTGTGGCACTTGGTCCCCATCACTCCACGGTCTGATTTTGGCGGTTTTGTCTAGCCGGCCTCGCTCTTCTAGTGCACATTTCACCGATTTCACGAGTCTTTTCGGCACAAAAAGGAAGATTTGGAGAGGACTGGCCATCGCTCGTGCGTCCCCTCGCACAAACACAAAACTGTCGTACCAGATGGAGTGGGATCGCGTTTGTGTGTGCGATGTGCCGTAGTGAGAGTCGGCGAGTCGCTTCAACGCCCACGAGTCATTTAAAAGGTGCCATTTGCCCCACTAAATCCACTAATCCGTTTCAAGGCTGTAGACTCGCAGCCGTCAATCAGTCTCACGCTGAGTTCAGCGCTCAGTTGGCTTGATTTGGCTTGAGTTGACTTGAAAATTCTCTCCTCGATAGTTTGTAAGTATAAAGTCGCTGGGTTGGTTTACTTGTGAGATCGTGGCATGGGGTTTCATATACTGACGTTTAGCGGAGGCCGATCTCCGTCTCTCCGCCTGCAAGGCAATACAGTCCTCCGCAAACCACGTGTTCTGAAAAGCAAGGCGGAGCTATTCACCGAAGCATGGAATCAACTTGGCAAGATAATAAGCTTTATATTCTACTCCTATCGAGGGGAGGGGGGTCCGGTTCCTTCCAATGGATTTCATTCTTCAAGGAAACCACCGGCGGATACGTTTTCCACGCTGTTGACAGCGCTCCGGGTGGCTATAAGCAATGGAGGCTTGAGAGAGAGCAGTCACTGGGAGTGTATGGCATGGAGAGGCTGGTAGCCGCACTGGAAGTTGGAGATGACGTGCAGGGCTTACGGTCCGCGATAGACGAAGCCACGAACGAAGTTTGGGCAAAAGCAGACACAAATAGTGAAAGCTTCTGCTGCCGTAAGTTTTTGATGGACTGTCTCGCTGAATTCGACCAGCGGGGAATAATTGCCATCACAGGCACGATTACCCAGGTCCAAGAGGAGGCCTTGGCTGTTGCCATGATGGATGACCCTTCGTTGAGCCCTATCGGTCATGGCAGACGCGTATATAAATCGCGATTCAGCAAATA
Source organism: Glutinoglossum americanum (assembly GCA_020080175.1). Classification (NCBI taxonomy): domain Eukaryota; kingdom Fungi; phylum Ascomycota; class Geoglossomycetes; order Geoglossales; family Geoglossaceae; genus Glutinoglossum; species Glutinoglossum americanum. The sequence goes on from JAGHQL010000082.1 coordinate 98,930, forward strand.
GGGGGCATTGTGCTAGTGATGTGTTGGTCAAGAGCATGTCGGAAAACAACCGTGGCTCCTGTCGCGACACTACATAGCCGACAACGTCCAATGAAGGCATTATCAGCATATTAGCATATCAGTATCCTCAAGATACGCTCTCCTTGCCCTCTCCACGGCCGATAGATTCGCCTAGTCTTGATTACCAGCAGCAGTTGACATTTTTTTGCAATCACCTGCACCTTCAAACTTCGTTTGACGCTGGATCTGTGCCCGTGAAAATCTTGTAGACCCTCTTACTGATCGCTGGGCCGATGTTATTGTTCGTAAATGCTCCGTCCTTATTCGCTGTTTTCTTGATGGCGTGAGACAGTTAGCCATTATCCATACAATAAAAGCCCGAAAGCCCGGCATATAACCATTTACCTTTAGTTCCTGCAATGCCGTGGGTCCACGCCCCTTAAAGCCATTTACCAGACTCGGCACGTCGGGATACGCGGCCGCAATACCGTAAGCAACAGGCCCTGTTACGCGGACAATCTCCTGTAATAGCCTGATATAAGTGTCATTTTTGTCCTTGCCGGTTTTGACCTGTCCAGACTCCATACAAAACGATGTCTCGAGGTCCATGCGTTGGCTTCTTCCGGATGCCACAAAGCGCGTCAGTAAATTCATTCAGCTTAGGGCCCGGTGGGGCGGCTAACGTACCGGTACGGAATCGTTGAGATATGCTGAGTGAAATTTGATACCCACTCCGCAGTCTCTACTGCCATTGCAGTGTGGTGTATTAGACATTTGTGGACAACCTGAAGTCTTAGTAGTGCATCTTCTATCATGTCCGCGTCCACATATTGCTGTGCTGGTTTCCTGCGCCGAGTGCCATTACCTTGAGAATCGTTTTGATCAATATTCCCATCTCCCCGTTGCAGGACTGCAGCCTGAAATGCACGATTTCTGACACTTTTATTCTTTCTCATCCAAGCTCCAAGGCCCTCAATTAGGTAAATTAGTGAACGGCCTTCGAATTTACTCTTCAGCCGAAGCACATGTGTGTCAATGTCCATTCCGGCAGGATCACTGGGTCTTGCCTGAGCCATTTCGACGAAATCATTCGCGGGAACCAGGCACATAACGTGCTTTTCTCCCCTGATTTGCTCCTGTATAGGCTCCCAGTGACCTAGGTCCTCATTATACCTTGTTGATGCCTTCCTACGCCAAGATATGATATTAGGAATTGGACAGGATCCCGTGAAGGCTACCTCCACCTGAATACTTTTCAAAAAACTTTGAATTTGAATCCCCAAGGGAGATTCCTCAAGCGAACGGGGTAAGTCGACGATCATTTCTGGGGTTGAGATCCTCTTGTCTATCTTTAGTCTATTGGCGGATGCGAGCTCTGAAGCGACTTCCTTCTCCCAAGCCCTCAGCTCCTTGAGCTTTTGTCTGTTTTCTTTCTCTGTCCTCTTATTAGCTTCTCTTGCTAGCCTGGCAAGCTCCTTCTCTTTAGCGCGTTCTTGCTTCTCACTACTTGTAGGATTGCCTTTCTTCCGTGTCTTCTTCGGAGGGGTTGCCAGAATCTCAGCGAGGCTTGCGTGGCTCTCGCATTCGGTCTCTTTTCGTTTCTTCGGCAGCGGGGCACAGGTCCCCATGTCCGTCTTATTAGTATGGCATGGCCCCGAATTTTCACTTTGCCAGTGAGATGAAGTTCCCTTGAGGGCAGCTAGAAGCGCAGCAGTGCGACCCGAGAGCTGAATACCGGGGTTCACACGCTGCTGCAGTGGATTCGTGAGATCGGATGGAACTGCAAGATCTTCAAAATCGTTGTCAAACAAAGCCGATGCTTTGTGCGCTCGGACCCGACTGGGAAATGCGGGCTCTACCGGTGATGAGAACTCGATGGGATCCACGTCGATCAATGTCTTGGGTTTCGTAGCATTCCTAGTTGTTCTGATGGAATCCTTCGCATTAGAGGTCCCGACGCCCTGAGAATCTAAGCGGTCGGATCTGTTGGTGGAGGTTGGGCTCGGTCTCCTCTTAGGGGGCTTCCGCGCTCGCCTCTCCTTCAGCCCAATGGCGTAGTCCGAATCATCGGAAAGAACAATTTCGGCATTTATATCTCTTTTTGTATAGCATTGCAAGAGCCTCGGTGTCGGACGTGGCGTATCATCAAGAAGATCAATCACAATGGGTCTGGAAGACGTCAGGTTCGCTTTCGAGGACTGATATATCACCGTATCAGTAAGTAGCACAACGGTAAGACGGACGACGTTTACCTGTCCGTCTCTCAATCCAGAAAGTTTCTCCATCATACCGGATGGTTCTCCTGTTTATTGCCTGACCGATTCATTCTTGGCAAAACTATCCGCAGCAGATTAGGTAATGGCACCGTTTTGCACAGATGATATACGATCGGTTGGCCGAGCAACGCAAAGCCGTTTGAAGAGCTGATTACTAAGCGAAACCCTTTGTTTCGATCTACTCTACATCAAAACTCAGAACTCGATGGGTGTAATCAAGCTCCTGTTATGCTATGCCTCATTAGTTGGGTAAAGAATACACGATTTAGCTACAATGTCCAGTCAGGCCCACTTCAGTGGTCATGCTCGTCGCCTCCGCCTCGCTGTTCAGGATCAAGCTTAATCAATGTGTCAATTCTCTGTATTCACCCATTAGTTTGAGATCTCTAGTCCCCACTAATAGTGGGTTAGTGTAAGGGGGATATACCATGATAGCAATACATGCCTCGACGGCGCTCTTTAGCTGTTTAATCTTGCTCATTGAGGGTTCCAAAACGCCCGCCTTCACCTCATCAACGACTTTGCCTCTCAAAAGGTCTAGACCATAGTTTTTGTAGTTCTTCTTCCTGGAGACGGTTTTTTCATCGTCCTTCGCATCCCCATCCTGGATCCGCTGGCTAAGTGCGTGGCGTGAGCGCAGCTGCGCAACTAATTCGGATGAGTCCTTAGCAGCATTGACGGCGAGTGTCTTTGGAATTATGAGGAGAGATTGAGCAAATTCGCCGATTGCAAGCTGTTCACGAGAACCGACTGTCCCTGCGAACTCTTCAAGATATATGTGAAGCGCAGTTTCGACAGCGCCTCCACCGGGAACGATGCTGCCACTCTCAAGTGTCCGCTTCACTGCTGATAAAGAGTCATGAACCGATCTTTCCATCTCATCGAGCTGATAATCATTCGATCCTCGAAGAATGATAGAGGCCGATGTGTGCGTTTTAGTTCCTTTGATGAGGATACACTCATCATCAGAGATACGTTCTTGGACAACCTCCTCCGCATGGCCAAGGGCTGCCACTTCAAATTTCTCATCGCCATTGAGGTCCGACAACGAGCTGACAAGTGTAGCCCCGGTTGCCCTAGCTATTCTTCTTAGGTCCTCCTTTTTGCATCTCCTAACTGCCATTGCGCCCTTTTCAATAAACAACTTCAACACAAGATCGTCAATCCCCTTCGTGGTAAGAACCACGTTTGCCCCGGCCTTGAGGATCATCTCAACACGCTCCATCACCATCCCTGATTCCCGCTGCCGTATCTGCTCTAGTTGTTGTGGGTCATCAATGGTGACGTGAACTCCTAGTTTCATTCTCTCTTTCTGCAAATTCATGTCCAGGCAAGCGATCCTTGCATCTGCTATACGCGTCTTCATTGCCTGAGAGGCCACGGTACAGTTCAACGCATAACCCTTGACTAAAACAGACTCTGTCGCGCTCTTGCCATGGGCCTTCAAAATATTCACAGCCTTGACGGGATATTTGGTTTCGGAGCGGTTGTTCGTGGTTTTAACCGACTGCATGGCGTCGACCACCATGTTAGCGAAGAAATCAGAGTCTGAGCCGATAACCTTGCTTGACATCGACGTCTTGGCAATGTTGATTAGACTTTCCCGTCCAAGACTTTCAACCCTCGTACTGATGTTTTCATTCATATATTTCACAGCCTCGCGGAGGGCGAGTCGGTAGCCAGTAATTATGGTGGTAGGGTGTATGCGGTTCTTCATGAGCTCGTTCCCACGACGGAGAAGCTCTGCAGCTATCAAGACAACAGAAGTGGTCCCGTCACCGACCTGAGGCAATTAGAAGAAAGCTATGGACAAAACTGCACGCAAATCTAACCTCCTTGTCTTGCTGATGCGCGAGTTCCACCAGTATCTTCCCCGCGGGGTGCTCGACATCAAGCAAACTGAGAATTGTGGCTCCGTCGTTCGTAACCGTGACATCCTGGCGCAATTCATTAGCTACTAGCTTATCTGGGCTCCAGATTGCTGCCGTACCCCTATATCGTCAACCATCATTTTATCCAAACCAGACGGGCCAAATGACGTCCTGACAACATTCGCTATCGCCTGAGTAGCGAGAACTGGCGATAGGTTAGTATGGATTTGTCACTCGAAAGAAGGGATGAGCACCGTTTTGGTCCCGGACATCGGCTCCACTGATCTTTGTCCCACCGAGAACTATGTAACTTATCAGCAGAAGACAGCAGATAGTACGAAGGTGTCTTACACAAAGTTCCGGCATTATGGGGTTGTTCAAAGAGGCTTGTCATGGCGATCGTAGAGTATGATGTTGAACTTGAGAAATTCGCGAACACAAACCTCTGCATTAAGCGACGCGTTGCAGCAAGAGCCTCATTTGACTAATGTATTGTATCCCTGCAAGTGAGTCAATGCGCACAGTCGGAGTCGGTGAGGGTGATAAACAACCCCTCACCACATAATTTATAGTCAACCCAGACCACAATTAGGCTCATAATGACTACTTCCGGTAACAAGATTACGCACAGCGCCGTTGCCAATAGCTCTGAATGGTGCCAGGAACTCGAAAAGGCGTCAGGGCTGCCTGCCTCTTATGTATTGTCAAAGACCCTAGTGTTTAAACCCAGTACGAAATTCCGCCCCCCTCAGTTGTAGTCCTTACTAAGAGGATTGATATAGAAACCGCTAAATCGCAGACTGCAACTCTTATTGTTGTATTTGCGCTTGAAACTACTCAGACGTCCTCTAGTGTGGTTGCCAAAGCGGCAAATGCTAAAGATGCCCGTCTTGCTACTCCTGACGCAATCGAGACAGCATTGGGCGTGGCTCCAGCTGACGTCTCTGCTCTAACAGTAACAAAATCTAATGCTACTACTGTTCAAGTGGTACTAGATCAAAAAATCGCAGAGGAGAAAGAGCCAATCGCAATACACCCCTCAAAGTCATCGGAAACAATCTTCATGGCAGGTGGGGATATAAAGGCCTATCTCGAGACGACTGGCGTCAGGCTTACCATCCATGACTTTTCTGCGGGAGTCGTGGCGGAAGCGTCAAAGTCGGAAGCGAAGAAGGTTGTCACAAAGACCCCGAAGAAAGATAGTAAAATTGAAGGGGCAGCGTTGATTGGTATAGATATTGATAAGGAGCTCGATTTCTCGGGATGGTACCAGCAGGTCCTAACTAAAGGGGATATGCTTGAGTATTATGATGTCTCTGGATGTTATATTTTAAAGGTGAACGAAACCTGCCCTCTTCAAGATGCCATAGACTGAAGTTTCAAATAGCCTTGGTCCTACAGCATTTGGGAGACGATCCAAAGTAAGGCCGAATTTCTGACTTACAGGTCCTCTAACATTACTAATTCGATCTCTAGGATGGTTCGATGCTAGAATCAAGGCCATGGGTGTCGAGAATTGCTATTTTCCAATGTTTGTGTCGTCTAAGGTTTTAGAAAGAGAGAAAGACCATATAGAAGGCTTCGCACCTGAGGTTGCTTGGGTCACGAAAGCGTAAGTTTCCAGGTCAGAAGCCTTCATCCAATGTACTGAACATCAGACGAAAGCGGCAAAACCGATCTCGAAGAACCCATCGCAATCCGTCCCACATCAGAAACTGTCATGTATCCTTATTACGCCAAGTGGATCCGCAGTCACCGTGACCTCCCCCTTAAACTAAACCAGTGGAATTCCGTTGTTCGATGGGAGTTCAAACACCCCCAACCATTTCTGCGGACACGAGAGTTTTTGTGGCAAGAAGGGCATACTGCACATTTGACACCGGATGCCGCAAATGAAGAGGTGCTGCAAATTCTTGAATACTATGCTGGTGTGTACGAGGAACTCCTTGCGGTACCGGTTATACGGGGGAGAAAGACCGACAAGGAGAAGTTCGCCGGAGGGCTGTTTACCACAACTGTGGAAGGATATATCCCCACCACCGGGCGTGGAATCCAGGGGGCTACTAGCCATTGCCTTGGTCAGAACTTCAGCAAGATGTTTGGCATCACGGTTGAAGACCCGACAGCAAAGGAGGGCGAAAAGAAGGAACCGGTTTTCGTGTGGCAGAACTCATGGGGTCTTTCGACTCGTGTCATTGGTGTGATGACGATGATACATGGTGATAACAAAGGTCTAGTGCTTCCCCCAAGGGTAGCACAGTACAATGTCGTTATCGTCCCGGTTGGTATCAATGTCAAGTCAACGGAGGAAGAGAGGCAGCAGCTCTACAAGGCCGTAGAGAATATAGCTGCGACGTTAGAAAAGACTGGCGTCCGTGCAAAAGTTGACAACCGGGACGTCTATTCTCCTGGTTGGAAGTTTAACAATTGGGAGCTTAAAGGGGTCCCTTTGCGCCTGGAATATGGGCCTGGCGAATCCAAAGGAAATTTCATCACAACAGCACGCCGTGATACCGGAGTGAAGGGCAAGATCCCGATTCCAGAAATAGCCGAAAAGGTTCCCGCTCTCCTCGAGACTATCCAGAAGGACCTCTACACCAAAGCGGACAAGGCCTTTAAGTCGCACGTCAAGAAAGTCACAGATTGGAATGATTTTGTACCGGCTCTTAACGATAAGAACATCGTCCTCATCCCGCACTGTCTGACAGAAGAATGTGAAGACGAGATCAAAGAGCGAAGCGCCCGAAAGGACGATGCCGAGGAGTCCTCTGAGGATGCAAGAGCTCCATCCATGGGAGCTAAGAGTCTGTGCATTCCATTCGATCAGCCAGAGGGAATCGTGGAGGGAAAGACCAAGTGCACGAATTGCGATCGTTTTGCTGATTCTTGGTGCCTCTTTGGACGTAAGCCAAAATGCTCTTCTTTGAACATACCCGTAGTGTCTAGTGATGATAGACTGCTAATTTTCTTGCGTTACAGGAAGCTACTGATCACCGCGATGCGGTAGAAGCGAAGAGATGGTTTTGGCTCTGCAGATCGCATGATTTTCCGGAGTACCCCGTACCTGGCCTGCAACAAGCGTGCTTGGCAAGGTGGCGGGAAAAAGCAAAGTCGGTGGACGGAATGAACCTGCTCTTGATGCTAGAATTCAATAAAAGTGTGTCGCTGTTGCGATCCGATCTGACTAAAAATTGCCTTTATCACGCCCATCATATACCTGCCCGTATACCTACTATATACACGCCGTATCCCCGCTATGTAATCCTTCCTTAGCTTCTTCGTCCTCCGGAAACCACCCATTAGTCCGACTGCGACAGCAAATGGGGATTGGAGGCTCAACACCCCACCAAGGTCTAAGCTTCAACCGCCTGCGAATTATTCTTACCTTGTCCGTGTATACTCCTATTTCACCTCCCATTCCCCGAGTTATTACATCCCTTCTCTAGACCCGTTATATATCCCATCGATCTTCTTGCAGTTTCAGTCCACCGAAGCATGGACGTTGCAAATCTCCTTCAACACGACAACGGGTCCTCCACTGAGCCTGCTCCTGTCCGCCGCCCTCACGAAAGCCGTTCGGATGAATCCCTCTGGGAAATACAACATCGGAAGATTGTCGTGGACTTGCGCGCCCTCACCTATATCTCGGCAGTTGATGACAATCTTAATTGCCCCATCTGCCAATGTCCGTTCGTTCGACCTGTCATGACAAAATGTGATCACATCTTCTGCGGCGACTGCCTAAACACCGCCCTCAAGACTTCCCTCACCTGTCCAATTGATAGAGGGGCCCTTTCTTTAGAGGCAGACACTCCGGAGTTCCTGTTGGACCCTGACATAAGGGGGGAACAGGATATCGGATTGCTTAGGGGGTTGCGAAGGGGTGGGTCGGTGATGGAGGTGCCAAACGCGATCTTAAATATGGTTGACGAGTTGCGGGTGAAGTGTCCCAACAGCGCGGTTGGGTGTAAAGTCGAAACCTCTAGGTGCAACGTACAGAGGCATGTAAACAAAGATTGTGGCTATGTGGAGGTGCCATGTTCGTTTGAAGGGTGCAGCCTGAAGATTCGGCGCAAGGACCTGGGGCCTCGGTGCTTACATGAGGTTGTGACCTGTGATGCTTGTGAAACAGATATGATGGAGGTAGACCTCAAGGTGCGTTGCGTGCAAGACGGGGGTTCGATATACCAACAAGCCACTAACATACTATTACGCTACAAGGCGCACCGTGCTATTTGTCCGAAGCTTAGCCTTGCATGCCCGCACTGCGCTGCAGAGATCCTACGCTGCCATCTTTACAACCATGTCTCCGAATGCCCTGAGGCATCTATATCCTGTGCTGGTGCATCTCTTGGCTGCTCTTACGGATCAAAGCGCAAGCAGATGCAAGCTCACTCATCGACTTGTCCTTATGTAATATTTGGACCTTTCCTGAAAAGCCAGAATGATCGAATGCGCGCTCTTGAAGACGAGAACAAACTTCTAAAGCGGAAAATTGATCTACTCTATCCTACTGGTATCATAGCGGTGCAGGAGAACAATGACCAAGATGTCCAATCTTCATTCTCTAACCTCCCGGCCAATCCTAACATACTAGAGCCACCTCTATTCGATCTACTCGGTTCAACGCACCCTGACCTGCCTCCCTTCTCTTCACCCACACACCATCTTCTCTCGCTTCACGAATCGCTCCGCACAGAAGTCGATCACCTCGCCGCGAATCTCTCAGACCTAGAGGCTAAGCAGAGCATGATGCTCATGAACGAGTCCCTACGTACTAACGAGGAGCTTGCGGGAATAAGGGCTGCCATCGGCGCGATTAGGATGCAGGTGCAGTGGTTGATGAGTCAAAGGCTTCAGTCAAGTCACCAAGCTGCAAGACCTAATGGCGTCGCTGGACCGAGCCGTGGCGGACCAACTGGCGGAAGTTCTAGTGCATCAGCGTCTGGTGCGAGGAGACTGAGCGGTAAGCTAAATTTCGAAAGTAAACGGTTAATGGTTTGACTAATGCGAATACAGACACTACAAGGCAAGATGTCAAGTTATAGCAAAAATTTCTTTCTCTGTTTGGGTATGGGAAAGGGGCGGAACGAGGAGTTTGACAGTACATAGGAAGAACAGTGTAGAATGCAAGCAACGAGGCTTGTCTTATCGTTTACCTTGGCGTCATCACGGGGAGGACCCGGTCAGACAGCATTGGAAAGTTCCAACAAATCTTGCGATTGATGCTACTATGCATTATTATCAGTCCCTCTTTGTCATCATCATGGATGGTCTTTGTTCCCTTATGGCCGTTCCCATATGGCCGTTCCCAAATGCGTAAGACTTTGTTCACGTGACCTCGAGTTTCTCGCCAGCGCGTGGACAGCACACTGGAGATTTCATCATCCCATTCCTTTCACATAACGTATTCCCTTTAACCCACCGTTCGCAATCCCGTTGATCCTCCGATCCCTTCTGCTACTTTGCGCAAACCATGGACTACCTATTAGGTTGGGGCGTTAGATTTCTAGATCTCTTCGCTCCAGCGCGTAGACGGGAGAGGGAGACAGCACTTCAACAACCACAGAGGGAACGACGGAAGCATTCCACTGCGACCAGGGAAGGGATATATAGAATTAGGAAACAGTACAAAGGAAGGCCCTGGCGTCCTAGACAGTTGGAGGTTAGAGCCACGGAAGGCGTCACGATGACCCATGAAGAGCTCGAGAATGAATGGAAACAGCAGCCGAACGAATGTGATGCTTTGTCCGATTATCGCTCTAGAAGTTGGGAGAATTTGGACTCAAGGGGCGAGATCGAGGGAAGCCCTGCTTCTCAGACGAACCCAACTTCTCCGGCGAGTCCGACCTCTCTGGAGAACCCGATTTCTTTCGGCTCATCAGTTCACTCTAAGGATGGGCAAGAGCAACAAGAAAACCGGAAGGAACAGGAGGGACCGCGTTTCTTTGAATTCGACGGGCTAGATGATGCCACTCTAATCAACGAAAACGAGGATCGGAAGGATATAGAAAGGGCCTTGATGTATGAGAAAATTATCAGTGAGATCGACTCCGAAGGTTGGAGCAATGACGAATTGGTCCTCTACTCTCGTCTGCGAATGCGAGGACGGGAACCCATGCTGCCAACTCATTGGAAGATGGATTTCGAAACCATCCCTGGACATCTGTTTGGGAGCGAGAAGAAAGTTATGATCAATTCATATTGCCAAAACAGCTTCCATGGTTAGTTTCCAAGCTACCCTTGCATGCCCGCAGTTCTCTCACTAATCCCTCAAACAGCGACACAAGCGCTTCATAAGCTTTTCAAACTCGGTGGGAGGGTACGAGACCGAGAACTTGCAAAGCTACCACCTGAGCCTATGATGAAGAAAGAAATCGAGCGATATATCCGGTGGTCTCAAAAGGACGGACAATTCTGTACGTGCAAGCCTATTCCCACTTAATCTCAAGTTAGCGTCGAGACCTTTAAAGAAACGTTTCTAACCGTATTTCAAATTAGACCGTAAACCGCATGTACCCATCCTAGCTATCATAACCAGTAGCCGCAAGGAGAGCGAAGCGAAGCTCGAACGACGCATCGAAAGGAAACTCAAAACCCTCGCCGACAATTATCGAGCTGCCCCTCCCCCGCAAAGCGAAACGGGGGATATTCGGCCGATGCCTACCTTCTACGGCATCATCATCTCGGGAAATATGTTCGGGTTTGTCACTTACAATAGTGCTAGCAAGGATGCACCTATCCGCAATGTCGGACTATTTGACTATGCGAAGCATGAGAGTGACGTCTGGAATGGTATCGCGATTGCGTACATCGTCATTGCGGCGAGGAACAATCTAATTGAGATCCTCGAGGATGTCGCATCCGTGTACGCAGATACGGACGATCCCGACTTGTGAGCTGTTGGGCTTATGCGTCCGGAACATTGGACCTGTGGCTGCTGGGGTGTGGGCTACGCTATCTGCGGTGTGGGTAATTGCATACAGACTCTGTGGCCGATAGAGCTGTGCCTTTACGACCCACGCACTCCCTCTGCGGAGGCATGGAGTTGCCCATTTTATAGTACCCATTTGGTGAGGTTATACAAAATAAGGCGTTGAGAGATTTTGGTTTGTTTAAGACGTATTTTTAGTTGAGGAAACGTCCAATCAGGTTTACTTGATCGTCACATCATGACGCGAACACGGAAATATGTTGACGTTAATGAATGGGTCAACGATGAAATCATTAAGTGGGTATATAACGTTACTCACCACGAGAAGTTGATGAATAAAGCGCGGTGGCACGCTTGGAGTGGGTATCATTGCGATTCCCGGTCAAAGTAAAATAAAATTAAAATTGCCACCATACCCGTATCCGGAATAATTTTCATACAAGAAGCTACTTTTGAGTATCGGTTACCTGACCGTCAAAAAGCTATTGGCAATCGCACTATGCCAATACTGTGCCAAAGGTGGATACACTGAAAAAGCGAACTAGGCAAAAAAAAAACACTTATGTAGCCGCCAGGAGGTGGTGCCGTTATCCCCTTCATCATCAACGTACTCGATCCGTCACCGGGTATCTTGTTCGTGACGACATGTGGATTCATCCAAGCTACAAACCCCAAACGAGCGCCGACCCGACGAACGTCCCCAACATGATCCACGTCAATTCATCTCTCGAGCCAGCTCCTTTTTTCGTAGACTTTGGGTTCCCTGCAGTCGAGGTCCCCGTAGCTTCTCCGCTCGTATTCTTCCCGCTAGGGGTATTGCTCTGATCATCCGGCAACGGCTGAATCGCTAGCCCGTTTATCACCAATCCATTGCTGCCCTCAACCTTCTGTGTAACCTTTGTGTCCGTCACAGGAATTAGCTTTCCCTGGTTTGGGTTCTTCACGCCATTGTCAATCAGTTGCTGACCGCCACTCGGTATATCGGGGATATCGAATTTGGAATAGAAGTCCGGGGAATCAATCAAGCTTGCATCGCACTTCGGGGGAGTTACAGCAGCATCACCAGGATCCCCTGAGGTGAGAAGGGTAATGTTGAGCTTGTTGTACTGCTGCTGGAGATTATCGTAATCCTGCAGCAGCCTCACGCTACCGTCACTATTGATATTTACGAGTCCGTAATTAGACGGTTCTTCCGAATATTCGTAGACCAGTCCTCCACTAAATACACCGGTCATGTCAGGTCCATAGAGCGCTTGCACTTCATTGAAAGGTCGAGGTGATTGCTTATTGCATCCGTACTCGGAAAAGAACACCGGGTTGCTCGTATTCGAAAACCGCTGTACCAAGTCGGCATAAGTCGAGCTTTGGAAAGTGGCGTCGGAGCCGCACCAGGAATAGGAGTTAAGGCCAAAGAAGTCTGAGCGTGTGGGGTCGTTGGCATCACCATCGATAGCGCATTGGAAATACTCCCACGTGGAAAAGAGAATTGGGCGGACATCCGCAGCGGAATAGCCGACGGGTATCGGGCGCGTGGAATGCTTTGCAATGTATTGTTTGAGGTCGCGTGTGACAGCCTGAAGGTGCATACAATCAGGTCAGCGGGTGGTCTGTCTTTTCTCCCCAAAAACTACAGGCTATGCCAGTCCCGTAAGCCAATGGATTGCTACTGCTCACCCGTATATATGGGGGTATAATCTTTATGTTCGACATGTCGTTAATAACCTCGTTCCCGCCGAAAAATCCTAGGGTATTCGGATATCCCTTGAAGGCCTCGACAACACCAAATATGCGGTTCAAGTAGTCCGCAGTATACGTGCTGTTCGGGTCTACCCGTGACAGACTCTCCCCGTCCAAAGGCGAGTTGACGTCCACTATCATGTATATGCCGACTGCATTGAAGATGCTGGCACACATATCATGGTTTGCAGAAGGGTTGACATTGTATACACGGATGGCATTGATACCTAAACGCTGCATAAGAGCAGCATCGCGCAAGCACACTGAACTGTCGCTGAGAGGGTCGTTTCCAGACTTTCCATCATATCCGGATGATCCGCCAGGTTGGTAGCTGCGAGGGCGAACATGTTAGCCGTCGCGCAAAGCTCATGACCGAGAGTCTACTAACGCAACGCCAACGATGTGAAAGCGGTCTTTCGACGCGGAGTTGATAAACTCGCTCCCTTTCACCTCAATCGGCCGCACAGAAAGCGTGTAACGGATGAACAGGAGCTGAAGGCTAAGGAATTGGACAATTGCTCGCATAAACATGCTTGAAACCATTTCGCAGGGCTATCGGGCTACTGGAATGATATCTAAGAGTGTTATGAGAATATCGAGTGGTAACGAAAGGAAATGGAATCAATTGCACCGGGCCAGAAGTAATAAAGCACAAAACGAGCGGACAGACGTTCCCGGGAAGGAAGTCGAGGGTGAAGTGTGTGCGGAGGTGAGAGCGATGGGGCCATTTACTCTGCTCATCTTAATCCTCCCGCAGTGACGTCGCTTACTACCAGCGCGGAACCAAGAAGTAGGTAAAAAATCCAAAATAAATTACAAGGGAAAGAAAGACTCTGCTTTTTTTAAAAAAAAAAAAAAAGAAGGAAGGCGCAACCCATCCATATCCCACGCGTAAAAAAACCAAAAAATTCAATTGAGAGGACCGAGGTTCGAACTCGGGCGGGAAATCCCACTACGGTTTCAACTTTCGCGAAAGCCTAAACGTAGCGCCATAACCACTCGGCCATCCTCCCATCAAGAATCTAAAACCTCCCCCGCTATTCCCCCCCATAAACGACCCGGTCCGCCCACCCAACCCGCCAAACAAGGAAACAACCAACCTCCGCGTCCCTCTCGTCGACCACCACCCCAAACAACACAACCCCCCAAAAAACCCAACCAGACGAAACCCCGAGCGAAACCGCGCACCCCGCCATGTCCTCCTCCGCGCCGCGAGCCGCAGGCTCCTCCTCCTCGACCGGCCCGCCCGGGGAGAAATCCTATTTCGAGCAGCAGCGCGACGCGCTCGTCGGCGAGATCGCACTAGTGCGCGCGCCTCCCCCCACAAAGCAAGGCGAGCTAACGGCGCGCCGCAGAGCCTCGAGCACGTCCTCATGAACATCAACAAGCTCAACCGGAACCTCGAGGGGGTCCTCGCGGTACGTTCCCCCCCCCCCCCAGCTCAAGTGTATCTAGAAACGCGCGTCGTGTTGGGGGTGGTGGTCTGACTTGTTGTTTGGGGTGGCGTTGTAGGTCGGCAAGGAGTTCGATTCCGTGGAGGCGCTCTGGTCGCAGTTTGAGGGCGTGATGGCGAAGGATGGGGAGGTGGAGGAGGGGGGGGAGG
>JAGHQL010000083.1:0-74316 GCA_020080175.1 Glutinoglossum americanum
GCTCTGAGGTCATAACCCCTGAGCGGAATGCTCCGAGGGCATGCCTCGCAACATCTTCTGGGGTGCTGAATTAGGTTATAACACAGCTGTTGGTCTTAGCCGGCGGGCGTGTATCTCATACGACCCGGACCCAAAAGTGTCATAGGCATTAATTAGCCGGGGGCGTTGGGGATTCGACCATGCGAGACCAGAAAGTGTTCCTGCGCAGCCACAATTAATTCTACTGAGTAATTACAACACAGCTAGGTATAGTAGGCGGTATGATTTGTCCTGTTGTCCCAAACCAAAATTTTCATCTGCTGCTTGGCGTATGGCTTATTTCCATGCCATATACCGTGTTTTCGAAAGCTCGCCAAGATGAATCCGAGCTACACCGAGCACTACGTGTGTGCAGATGCAGCTCATTAACACCAGTGTTTATTGGGACCCTCCAAAAATTAAGGCTGGCCACCTAGACCAAATAGTTACTTGCCAGCCTCTACTTGGCGGCCACAGGTATCAAATCAAAGTCACCAAACAGTAGGCGCGTACTCGCATTTTGGCCAAGACAAGACGCCCTTTCTGAGGTGACAAAGCGGACCCAAGAAGGTAGCAGAATTAATTCAATGCCGCGACTGATAGAACACGTCGGCGAGACCGCTAAGAATCAAAGTGATGGCTGGAGCAGAAGATATCTAGAGGCATACAGCTAGAAATAGGCCGATCCACAAGCGCCGAAAGATTAAATAGCTTAAGCGCCATGTCGCTTTTTAGTGAGGCGACCCCCACAAGCAGTGCCTGAACGAGTACGGATGGCCACATGTGTGGTTTAGTTACGCGCGTGTTTGGGTTGTCATCGGCTATTGGTATTGCGACCAGTCTTGGCGCTTAAGCGGATACGAGAGTGGGAGATGAGAGAACCCCACATCTTGCTCGACCTCACCGTCTACCTACTGCAAACCGATAGAACATCAGGCGCATGTAGACTACGGTTGAAGCTCACGCAGAAATACGTATGTCTTTCTGCCCCATGCTTTGCAAAACTAATCTCGCTTCCATCTCTTGTGACAGCCGCCACGACGATCGATAAACCTCACGCCATTGGCGCCGCGGCCATCGGGAAAGAAAAGATTGCCATCGCGGTACGCAGCAGCAAGAAATGGAGCCAATTCATACCATTCTCCTAGCCCTGGCGGAAACACAGAAAAGCCCATAAAGCGGGTCCGAAGGCAGAGTCGCAGCAGACACAGGCCACATCAACGCTGGCCTCAGCAACGACCGTCACAGCGATGACAGTCACGGCGACGGCGGTAGCTATGCGACCGGAGGTAGAAATAAAATCTCAGGCGCAGAGATCCTTGGCGCAGTATCCTCACCACAACAACAAGGCGCAGTTGGATGGGCGCCGCCTTCGCAAACTGCTTACAGGCCATATCCTACGAACCAGTATGTGCAGGTGAAAAGGGTTCTGGCGCAGTACAGCCATCACGATAACAAGTGGGCGGTAAATCATCCCGTTTATTGACTATAAGGGCTGGGTGGGAGGATTGCGTGTATGCCAAGCTAGCGGACTCGTCCTGTTTCCATGGGAAGATATATATACATATTAGAGCCTTGTTAGTTTGGCTCGGTCTGTTTAGGCTACAACTTAGCCACGGTCTTAAACTCCCATCCGGGTATTTTAATTTTTGCGTTAGCTTTATGTAGCTTGTTTTTTCCACGCGGGCGGGTCGGAGTTACCCTTACATAAGGCCATCTCGCGGCGTGGCTATACAATCATATCAATTACACCGTAATAATTCTAACGCTAACAATTCTAGAACCATCTCTACGTTACGTAGAGTATTGACCATGAACTCTCCCTCTCGTTGCCCAACTCAATTTGAACTTCGCCTACACTTACATCCGTAAAACCGGTATTAGGTCGGTGACAGTAGGAGTCCAAAGTGGGAATAATTACGTAAATATTTAACTAGACTCTATTGCGAGATTAGCAAGTTATGGCTTCAATGATCACTGAGTAGAATAATTCCTAAGATATCCGGGAAACCGACTTAAATACAAGGGAGCTTAAACATTACGCAAGGAAGGGCTGACTAGACGATCGTTGTTGACAATCGGTCAGCTGGCTAATGGCGGAGATATCTGCCCCATCCCCTGGTGGAAGTCTAACTACCACCGCTAGCGCACCTACTTTGATGCTTTCTCCTGTTGGAATTGGCAGGGTCAACCCCGAGAACTGCGACCTGCATATTGGGCATTCAGAGTCCGTCCAAGTCGAGCTTCTGAGCTCGCTCTCACGTAATCTGGCAACCATCCATAACAACATCTCCGCCTCTCTTGGTACTGTTGGCAAGTCAAACGGGGTCTTTCTCATTCAATCCAATTATCTCCAGCAGTGGCCGTTTCAAGCCCATTTCTGCAACGCAGACCATAAAAAAGGCTCTCATCGCCGTCGCTATATGTCTGAACCAATCTCCTTCTCCTGCAACCATGTCGCGACGACTTCGTATGATGCAGAGACAGATCAGAAAAGCAGATGAGAACCTCGCTATACTGACGCCAATTTTATGCATCAGCACCACTTCATAAGGTGGCCCACCAAGATTGCGGGAAGGAACAACAAAGCGATAGATTTCCCAGATGATGGGGGCGAATATTGGGACCCCACAGGCAGAGAGGAGAGTATAATGGGTGGGCGCATCCTGGTGAAAAGCGTTGGAAGTGAGAACACCGATGAAAAGACTGCCCACAGAGATTGCTTTCCGAATACGAAGTGGGATATTGAACTGGAAGGCGCATATGTAAGCGCCAAGAACCACAAAGTGAATGGAAAGCAGAGCGAGCAAGTCGGAGCAGAGAGACCCCAATGAAACAGCCGTTTGCCCTAGTATGTTGCAGCTGAAGTCCCCCTTTATATTTTCATTTGTGGGGAAGATATTGCGGAGAAGACACAGTAGCATCTGGTGATTTGAGTGTACGCGTTTCTCAACATTGCTCAGCTGAGGTCGGGTGTCCTGTAAATGGCCCATCTTAGAAATCAGCTCTGAGCCTCTTATACGTCACCCAAATGGTGACAGCCGGTGTCAAAAAAGGAAGCCATACCGAATTCGACTGCTGGGAAGCCGCCAAAACAGCTAACCTAAAGCTCTTTTGCGCCATAACCCATCCTCCAATCCCAAACGCAATTGCTGCAGCGGAACCGATGAAACTATAGCACACACCTGCCCTCCGACTCGTCAAGGCCTCAAAACAGCGCTGTATCCGGTCGAGGCATACGTGGAAAAGTGGGCCTCTGCTCGAACCCTCAAACGACGAGTTTGGTGCAGGAGGTTCGAATTCCACCCCAACTCGACCCTCGCTTTCGCGCAGCCCACGGAGACTCGAAACCGTCCGCAGAGCCGATATAGGTATCGAGAGGAACACCCTCGTCCGCGTCCAGTGCGCACGACCCGCATCAGAGATATCGCTCCCCAGCGCAACATCCAACCCACGCCCCGATTCAGTCACACTGCGGCTATCAGTCTCGAGCGCAAAACCGTCCTGCATCGCGCAATGACAACGGCTGGTTGGACGCCCTGCTCCAGCACCACGGCGCGGGGACAGGCCATCTAGTTAAATGCACGCCGTGCCACGCTGATCGCTCTCCACGACGAACGGAATTTCATGGCGAGGGCGGAAGGCCGCCTGGCGCAGGCGCGAAACGGTGTTGAAAACAAGGCTGGGAAATAAGGCGGGCATGAACGGGGGGGGAGGTGGGGATGAGCGGGATGTTCCGCGAAAAAGCAAGCGGGGGACGAACCGTCCAACCTGCGTGCGCGGGCCCTGGATATCTCTGTCCGCCCCGCGCGGGATGCCCTAAACTCTGAGTCTGGAAATTAATTAATTCTCAAGCAGAAACAACAGTTCTTTTTGTGAGTCGTCATGGCAATATGGTCACCATCAGCTTTTCCTGCGCCCTGAACTTTATTCTATCCTCTCCTGTCGAACTGGTCCAAAATCGGTATATGATGCAGGATACTTGACAACCTCCCCCCTTATGCAGCTGGTTTGGGCCGCATCTATAGTGCGGTGCGGTCTAGGATTATGGGATTCGTATACAAGTATTGGGCGGTTTCCATGCTCGATTTTTTTTTTTTTTGACTGATCCCTTTGAAGAGCAAGCTAGTGCCAAGCATGCGATGCACCTATGGCTCGTTTTTTTTCTTTTTCTTTTGGACGATTCCTTTGGATAAAGGGTATAAACAAAGCGTGATCGGTGCTAACCATGGGATCCCTTTGGCGCACTGAGCAACGGATTAACGCGAGCTCGGCAACTCAGATGCATGAGCCAACAGCTCCAGACACATAGTCAAGCCAACAGACTTAGCTTGGAGGGGTTAACCGGATGTCATTCTTCTTCTTACTAAACTCTATCCTGAAACATCTGAATCTTTGGTAAACGAGCCTTACTGCTGTGTTGCGAGAAGGGCAATGATGGCCGCACCGACGCCCGATCCGTCTTTCGCGATGCCGATCCTGATCCTCTTCTCACCGGCTGAGGCGATCTCCGGGATAGCCCGTAGAGCCTCGCGCATGTAAGCCTCGAAGCCGGGGTAGAATTCTACTACGCTACCGTCAACGCCAATGTCGACGATATGATGCTCGTTTTCTGGGCAACAGATATTGCCATCCTGCGACATAGCAGGGCTTACCGATTCCGATGCTGTCGTGTTAGAGGACTTGGCAATATCTCCACCCTCGATACCATTGCCACTCTCCGCACCCCTGGGCTGTGGGTCTAGGTGGTCGAACAGACGTCCGCTCTGCAGAACAACCGCCCCAATGGCCATACCGGCTAATCTAGCAGCACGTTTACCTATCGCATGAGCAATCTCCTTCACTGCTCGAGCGTCCGTGATGCTGATATTTGCGGGTGGGATGTGGAGGTCATCCTCAATCTTCTGCCTTAGAACATTCAATTCAGCTGAATTGTCTGCTTCTGCGATAGAAAGGATTGATGAATCAACCGTCCAGCGTGTGTATAAAGGCGATTCGTCGGCTGTTGAGGCGGCGCTAGACTTATAGCCATGAAAAAGACTTATGCTTGGATCCGTATGCATCGCAAATATGGCGATTCGGAGAAGCTCGCCGAGGAACATCCCCGAGACACGTTTTTCAAACATTTGATTGCCAGGGTTCACGCTGAATTCGTTGAGCTGAGCATCATAGGGTGTATTTGGGAGAATAGATAGATGGTTGTCGAAAGAGCCCCATTCGATGCTGACGAACATTTCGCCTGTGGATCTGTCATATCGCCCATCAAGTGGCTTAGTGATCTTGGAAAGCTTCTCGAGGTAAACGCCATTTGTACCCGTGCCAAAGATAGCACCTATCGAGGTACGTGTCTCGGAAACAGGTAGCGTGTATGCACGAGACATGATTGTTCCGGCTGCATCATTGACAAGAGCTGTGACCCTGACCGGGAGGTCTAGTAGGTCGATTTCATGCTGGAGGAGTTTGCACACGTCTTTCCCAACAGCATCCTCGATGTCAAAACCTTTAGTCCAACGTAAAAGCGTCCCTGAGTCAATTCCGGTTTGGTAAGCCGGAAACGAGAAGGTAAACCCTAGACTAAAGCTGCTCTGATTTTCGCGGCC
Organism: Glutinoglossum americanum; assembly: GCA_020080175.1. Classification (NCBI taxonomy): domain Eukaryota; kingdom Fungi; phylum Ascomycota; class Geoglossomycetes; order Geoglossales; family Geoglossaceae; genus Glutinoglossum; species Glutinoglossum americanum. The sequence continues at coordinate 5,619 of JAGHQL010000083.1, forward strand.
TTCAGGTATAGCCTTGAAGGCGGGTGTCTGGAGACAGCTTTTATGGTGCGCTTCGAGAAAGTCCCTGACCTGCTTTGCGATGAAAGAGAAGAGCTCCGCAGCTAGCCTGGCTACCATGATCTCTCGAGGGATAGATATACTTGATTGCTTGACACTATAGGTAGTATCTCCATGTAAATCAACAGAGCAGACGCGAAGGTTAGTGCCACCAAGGTCGACAGCCAGAGAGAGGCCCTGGGACTATTAACGAAGCGCAGGCTCCTTTCACAACTCAGTACTGACCTTCTCCATACCACTAGCTACGCGAGTGATATACGTTGGGATCTGGCACATGGTGGGTGTTCTTTCCCGCAATCCTTCATCTACCGCGGGCTATAAGTCATGGCTCTTTGAAGTTCCGGTCCAAGATAGTTCGAGCGTACTCATCTCCCGTATGAATTTCGTGACGCCCTTCCGGACGTCATCGTCTGTGTAGCCAAACGAAGCCGCTATTGTCCTTGCTTCCTCGAGTAAAGGCATTTTTTGCTGGACCCGCGGCTCTATAAAGGATTGGCGTAGCATTCAAGGCCCAACTAACGGGCGGAGAGCGCCGGGATAGCTGAGTGGGGCGTCACGTGAGCCAGGGCGGACAGATCTCCCGAGAATGATACATTTTATTAGGTAAGCTTCCATTGGCCAATTGGGGCATTGTCACAGCCAGACGGGGTGATGAAGTTAGTAATCACGCAATCGGGGAGCTCCTTCGTGGTCCCGACCCGCCCCCACTTTATGTTCCAAGGAACCATCTCACCAATGACAGATGACAGTATGGAGGAGTAACTAGCCGTCTTGGGTTCGATAGCTGCTAGCGGCCGCTTCGGGTGTCTCAAAGCTCGAGCGAGGCTGTGCTGGAAGTGTTTCGGTGAAAGTTCAGGACCACTTGTCTCCGACAGTCCAAGTTTGTTACTCTGACTTTGTGGACTAATAAAATAGTATGAGTCTCGGGTATACCTCTGGGTGCGGACCATAAATTAGTTCTCCCGTCGAGTTAACCGCAACTACGTGGTGAGATTCTGCACAGCTTCTTATTCGGCGACAGCCCAACGCTAGTGGGCTTGGCCGATGCCGGGGTAATTTTGGCGGACGGGCCATGCCCCCACATTCGTGTGGTGCCCAAGCGGATGCCGAAAAATTTGGGGAGTGTGGCCAATCGGCCAGTCAAATTCAGACTCTCTACGCGGAGCACTGGTAGTCTGTGGTGTTTGGACTCTGACGGCAGTAGCCGAACACGGGTATTCGTATAACGCGCTTTTTTGGGGTTGCCCGTGGAGGGGTTTGCCCCAGCCGGGTTTGGAAGGAAGGAGGCTTAGCGCCAAGCTACATAGACGGTATACCTCCGACCGATGATTGTCAAGACCACGATTTACGGTCCGGTGCCCTTCTTGCTCTTCATCTCTGCGGAAGGCATACGATCCTAGGCAGTATCGAGCGCAGCCTAGGAGGCCAATACGCCGAGTGAAACATGGACATGGTGGGTCACTGTATGCCAACCGCGAGGCTGCCAACCCCGCTTTATTCGCTCTATACTCTTACTGATAGTGAGGCTCTCGATAGTTTCGCAAGCATAACCACAAATTTGGTTGGCGTCACTCAGAGGGTGGCCGAGACAAAGATAGTGATGATGAACAATCTGATTGTGAAGCTAAAGCCAAGAGTGAGGGAGTCGATAGGCCAGCGGAGACTCGGGGGCGGGCATCCGAGCCTCTCATTAGCACTACTTCACTATTCCCCGGGTCCAGCACAAGTCGGCACCGGAATGCCTCCTCCGCTAGCTCGAGATCCAGGGCACCCAGCCCACAACCTACCCAAGCGGACACCCCTCCACCACTCGACCCGTTAGGATTGACGTCGGTGCACACCTTTCCGGATCCAATATTAGACATAATATTTGTCCATGGGCTGGGGGGGACATCGATAGGGACGTGGTCATGGGGACGCGATCCAGCGAACTTCTGGCCGACGTGGCTTGGGGCCGACGTAGAGCTATCTAGGTCGAGGGTGTTTACCTTTGGGTATGACGCTTATTTTGCAAACCAGTACTCGTCTTCCAATATCCTTGATTTTGCAAAGGATCTCTTATTCCGGATGAAAACCTTTTCGAGCGAGGACCAGCGAGGCGGGCCCCCAATAGGAAAGGTAGGTTTTTGACTGCCTCCTAACACACCGACACTTACTCCTGTCGTCTGATAGCTCCCAATAATCTTCGTGGTACATTCTATGGGAGGACTGGTGGCTAAAAAGGTACCTTGTGTCTGCTACTACATTTGAGTCAAATACTGAGGTGTCAAGGCATACATTATTGGGAAGCCCGACAAGCAGTATGCGGACATGATTGCAAGGGTATCCGCAATGGTTTTTCTTGCTACACCTCACAAAGGCTCAGCGTACGCTCAAACGCTCAATAGCATATTAAAAGCAGTTCCAGGTGGCAGCGCCAAAGCATACGTGGCAGAACTAGAGAAGAATTCGGCTTCACTGCAGGATATCAACGAACAATTTCGGAATATCTGTGAAGATCTAGAGCTTGTATCTTTCCATGAGACCTTGAAGACTAGTCTTGGTCCGGGCGTCAAAAAATTGGTAAGTGCTTGGAATGCGGGTGATCTCTATTTCGAACTACAATAGCTCTGACGTGAGTAGCTTGTGGATAAGGATTCTTCCATTCTTGGATATCCTGGCGAAACATCAAGTGGGTTGGTAGCAGATCACCATGGCATGGCCAAGTTCAAGGATCCCTTCGATTCAAATTACATTGACGTCAGAAATGTACTGAGATACCTCATGAAAAAAGTTGTTAACAAAGAGGGGACAGATCAAGGTAAGTTTCTGCTAAGATCACTTTCGGCATCAAGGCACCCATTGCTCAACTCCAAAGCAGCCCTTACCCGCGGAAAGCAATTGCAAATCTCAAACACACCAGAACCTATGGCAATGGCACTGGTGGATCCGCTGATCATGAAGCGTCTCACGGATCTCCTTGGAATACCGGAGAATTTTGATGACGATCTTGAATATTTCGTGGAGAGGACAATGCCAGGGTCTTGCCAGTGGCTTCTACGTCGGCAGTCTTTTCAGGACTGGTCTTCGGACGACCCTAATAATCCTGACTTATTATGGCTAACTGGGAACCCTGGATCGGGGAAGTCAACATTGGCCGGCTTTGTGATAACCTCCCTGATGAAAAACTTCCTTTCTGGTACTTGCTGTTACCACTTCTTCCTAGCCGGCAATCAGTCTAAGAGGACGGTTTCGTACCTACTTCGGAGGGTTGCCCTACAAGCGGCATTGTCTCACGACGTCTTTCGCTTGCGACTCCTAGAACTCCACGAGAATACTGGAATCATTTTCAGTCAGCAGAAAGCCACTATCATTTGGGAGAAGATCTTTGAGGGGATTTTATTTCGGCTGCCCTCCCAAAGCCCTCTATATTGGGTGTTCGATGGTTTAGATGAGGCCGAATCACCCACCGAACTCATAAGATTCCTTTCAAAAATCGGATCCGCTACGAGAGTCAAGGTACTTCTTGTTAGCCGCGCGACGAAGGATCTTTTACAGGACATCAATCTTCAGCTGCCCGCAACGGTCCACGAGACTATCTCCGCCGATGATACTTCAGAAGACATTCGAGATTACGTACGCTCATTAATACGCAAGATCTTACCCAGTGACCACGCGCAGGAAGACGTCATTCAGAGTATTCTCGCAAAGGCCTCTGGATCTTTCCTCTGGGTTAAACTAGCGCTGGATAGGATCAGAGATAATTGGCATACGCAAGATGATATTAGAACTGCACTAACAGAGATCCCTGAGGGAATGGAACCGCTGTACGAGAGAATGATTGAGATTATAGCCAGCCAACCTCCGAAGCCTCGTGAAATGGCCACCCGAATCCTGACCTGGGTCGCATGTTCTTTTAGGTTTCTCGACATTGCCGAACTTCAGGTTGCTCTGACACCGGAATTCACAAAATTCGTAAACCTCAAATATACTGTCGAGGAGATTTGCGGGCATTTCGTCGTGGTGAACAAAACAAAAATCGTGCTAATCCACCAAACAGCCCGCCAATTCTTGCTTCAAAAGACATCAAATCTTCAGATTAGAATTGTGGACCACGAGGGCCACAAGCACATCGCCGCTGTTTGCGTCAATTTTCTCTCGGATGCTTCTAAATGGAGACGAATATTCTCCGCGATTCAAACACGGCAACAATCCAAGTCCTCGCCAGTCGGTGATTCGGCGCTTGATGAATACCCATTCTTATCCTATGCCTTGTCGTTCTGGGCGTATCACGTCAGCCGTGCTTCCGTGGACTCTGACGAAGTCCTGGAAACCGTCTTAACATTCCTGGAGGACAATTGTCTGCTGTGGATTAATGGGGTCGCCTTGTCCCAAAACCTACGCATCTTGACACAGGCAGCCCAGCACCTCAAGACGTACGCCAAGAGGAGGGCTCGTAGCGCCTCACATCGACCTGTGAGTTTTGCATTGGCTCGCGATGCCGAGCTACGTCAGTGGGCTATTGACCTTATCCGTCTGGTTGGGCGTTTCGGTAATAATATTACTGAAAGCCCATCCTCTGTTCACAAACACGTGGTCCCTTTCTGCCCCAAGGATTCAATAATCAGTCAGTCCTTCGGTCATGTGGGCCATTCGGCGTTCTCTGTGACGGGCATGTCCTCGAACAGCTGGGATGACTGCTTAGCACGATTGGCCATGGGCGAAGATCAGACAGCGACAAAGCTACTTTGCAAAGACACATTTTTCATCACCCTTATTGGCTGCGACGGCACTCTCATAATCTGGCGCTCGGAGACATGTGAAGAGGTAAGGAGAATAGCTCACGGCGAATGGGTCAACCATATGGCCAGTAGTAAAACCTCAAATCTCGTCGCAACCGCGGGGTTCAAGACCACCAGGGTATGGGACATTACTACGGGTGAGGAATTATATTGCCTAACTAAGGAGAGCCACATTCGCACCAAAGCGCTTGCATTTGGAGCAAAGGACGACGAGATACTTATTGCATACGACGATTGCTCTATCCAATGCATCGACCTAGCGACGTCTAAAGAAAAGTGGCGATTCCTAGCGAAGGATCCAGGATCTGAAGATCATAACTGCGCTCGCTTCATGTCATTCAGTCCAGATTCGACACAGATCGTTATAGTTTTCCGCGGTAAACCCGTGCTTGTGTGGTCCATACAGCCTCAACCATCCATCCATATCCCGCCAAAACGGTGTGTCTGCACTGAAGACAAGTTCGCACTCGATGGCGATACATGGAATGCCCCGGAAGTGGCGTTATGGCACCCTGTCACTGACCACCTTCTGATCCTGTATGAGGACACAAAGATCCTCCACTGGAACATTATAGATGATGAACAACTCCAATACGACCACATAGGCGCCCGAGCAATGGTCCTGAGTCCGGACGGAAACCTCCTCTTAACGAGTGATAACAACGGAACACTAAGTATCTGGATGGTCCCTGAATACCGCCTGACTTACCGACTCAAATACGACGAGCTCGTGACCGATCTGGCCTTCTCACCAGAAGGAACCCGCTTCTACGACATCCGCGGCACATTCTGCAACGTCTGGGAGCCAGACGCGCTTATCCGACCGAACGACCCGGACCAAGAAGAGATGTCCAGCACCTACGAAACCATTGCTTCAGAGCCTGTGCTCTCAAGCGACGACAATACCCGTGTGCCCATAACAGCCTTGGTTTGCGATTCTTCAGGCAAGTTTTATTGCTGCGGGAAAGAGGATGGGAGTGTGATCATGCATGACATAAAGGACGGTGCTAGAGTCCGAAAGCTCCCCAGCCATTCATCAACAGTTTCAGTCATCAAACTCGCATGGTCTCCTTCAGAAAAGTATTTCGTATCCGCCGATGACTCCGGTCGCATCATCTCAAAGCGTCTCGAATTGCCAACAGCCCAAAAGCCCAAGTTTTCAGTATTCGCTCTATTCGAAAAACGCATCGACGAGGCGGTTGAACACTTCCTCTTCAGCACTCGCGATGAATACCTCCTAATCGCTAGCCCGACGACCACCTACGTCATGGGTCTGAAATCGAAACAGGAACTCTGCCGCCTACGCCATCCGTTCCAGAAGGGAGGCATCTGGATTAACCATCCTACGGATCCGGCGATTTTGCTCAGGATGCATGCCGGTGGGGAGCGAGAATATCTGTGGGCGACCCTGACGCCTAAAGACGAATCACCCGGCGCCTCGCTCGAAGCCTTCACTCTCGGCGAGCCCACCGACGTGATCAACCGAACCGTCTCAATCCGCTCCCACTGGCTCGTTCTAGAAACCTTAGCCAACCCCACGCAAACGCACTCGCGCTTTCTCAACCGGCACATCTCCCTCGCTGACCTCCACAGTGATGATAATAATAATAACGGGGCCCCTTCATCCACGATCTCGAAACGCCACCAAATCGACGGCCTCGCACAACATGTCCGGCAGTTAATTGGGAGTTTTCAGGACAGGGTGGTGTTCCTAGACCACCACTTCTGGGTGTGTACGTGGGAGGTGGAGAGGGTGTATCGGAAACATAAGCGGCATTTTTTCTTGCCCAAGGATTGGTTGAGTCCGATGGCGTTGGGGTTGTTGGTTTTGAATGGGCAGGGGTCCGTGTTGTGTCCAAGGAATGGGGAGGTGGCTGTTGTGAAGGAGGGGCTGAAGGTTTAGGACGCTGGGAGTGTTTGAGGGAGCAGGCGGGTTGTGCATGGCTTGGCTAAATATATAATTCTTACGTTCCGTTGGAGAGAGCTCCTATCTATCCTGACCATGGGACGCGGGAATGGCGCCTGGGAAAGCACCACGTGACCCGTTAGAGAAACCGCGCACTTCTCACCATAAATGGCACTAAGAACTTCACAAAGGCCAGATTGGTAAGCATATTTTATAAATAGAGGGACATCTTAAGAGTTCCAATTTCAAAGCATATGCCCTGACGATAGTAAGTATATTCGATAGTGAATCAACTATGGTAGTGGAGGTGGCGAGTAATTTATGACTAAGCCTAGCTCTCCTTGCGCCCATATCCATTTCCTCGTCAAAAATGCCTGAAAAAAAAAGGCTTGCCAGCCTCCAAATCTGGACCACCAATTCTACTCCTCTTCTTCTTCTTCTTCTTCCTCTTCTTCTTCCTCTCCCTCCTCACTAGGATTATTTCCATCACCTTTTCCGCCAGCCTTGAAAGCCGCAGCATCCTTCGGACAGATTCTGTTGCAGAGCTCCCTCAAATCCTCAAGGACGCTTCAACCCAGGATGGCATTAGTCGAATCCGAATAACGGAAACCTGCCAACTTATGAGGTGGGATGCAGACGTACAGTTCTCGGTAATTGCTACCTGGAATAAGCACTCCGGCTCCGACATTAAATCTCAAAGAGTAGAGCAGGTTCCGGGAGTCCCAGTCTCCTTCTGTACCTGGGTAATTTCATTAGCACTCAACAATGCCCTATTAGTAACGGAGGGTGCAGCTGCTGGCCTGGCTCTGAGGCTGGAAAATTCCGCTTGTAGCTCCGGATATAGGTCTTGCTACTCAATCTATGTCTCGGCGACCTCCAATTCCCCAACTCATATTCGTTGTGTCCATAAAACGCACTTCCATCAAAGATAAAGGGCTCCCCGGTATTCGGGTCAGTGGCTGTATTCTCGTCCCAGACATTGCCGTGCACAAGACACGGCTTGATACTCCTCCCATCCGCCTGCAGCGGCCTCAAAAGATGAGGAATACACTTGTCCAGAACCAGCTGCGACAGGAACTGGAATTCTGGCCAAGGGCCATGTTTCTTAATGTCCAGGTCGAACATGTGAGCAAGCTGCTTGTGGTAGAACTTCTCCCATGAGTCCTCCCAGCAGTCGGTGGCCTGCGTGATCTTACCGTGGCAGGTCGTTGTGTGGAATCCGAATTTCCCGGTCGGCGAGACGGAGTTTTTGTGGAACTCGGCGAGGCGGGCGGCGAGCCTGGTGGGCTCAGGTGGCTGCTGGCCTATCTCGCGGAATTCTGCCAAAAGGAAATAGTTCGCCGGGCCCTCAGCCTTATACTTGCCCCAAGCGTAGGTCTCCGGACAGAAAATTGGGGATACAGCATGGATTGCTTTGTCGGATTCGTATTGGCCCTCGCTCATTACTCTGTCACTCTCCCCAGTGGTGACCTTGCAGGAAACTAAGCAGGGCTCCTCACAATGAATTCGACTTTCAACCAGCATACTTTCAGAAAGTAATTGACTATCTTTTTATCAGGCAGTAGGCAGACGAGCTTTGCCTGACGCGCCCACACCCACATCCCATAAGCATGGGATGAAATGATTTGTGTGCCGGGCACGGGGAGGGCTAGACGTCGGAGTGGCATAGGTCAGTAGGGGAAGTCGCACTTATGGATAGCTGCGCGCAGACCCTCAATAACAGCCTCATCCACTTCAAAGTTCCCCCCAACGAAACGGTCTTTGCGGATTTCCATTCTTGGTAAGTATCTCCAGTCGGTTGTGGTTCAGCTAGCGTTCGGAGTAGAGTGGATATGAGGTCTGCGGGACTCTCCAGTGCGACTTGGCCTCGTGGGACTCGCAACCCCGCAATACATTCCGTGCGGGGTCAGGATATGCGGTCAACCAGAATAACAAAATATCCGCCTCGACTTCCATCTTGGTCAAGCAGGTGAACGACGCTGCTCTGCGAGCGGGGTGAGTCCAACAAGCCTTCTTGTGTGTGATACAGGCCTAAACTCTCGAATAAGAGAGCGAGCTGGCGAAAATTAATCCCCTTAACCCCCGCCCCCGTGCATAATTGGGCCCCCATATGGTGCATTCTTGTTGGGGAAAAAAGCAATTTCTGAAAATGCAGCATTTGGCGGATTGAGTCTCCAACGGCCCGGCTTTGTCCGGCCCCCACCTTGTACGACCTTGTCGCACACCGGGTTAGGGCTAAAGACATGCATGTATTTGAACGAGCCGAATCGACTGAACGGATTGTCTTTGGGTCGTATAGTAACCGGCTGCGACATCTCGCCATCACCGAAATTCTTTGAAGACACGAGAAGAGACACATCATGAAGTATATGGTCGCTGTTGGCGCGTGTTATCTAGACACTATCCTAACGTAAGCAGGTTTGCTTTCTCCTTTGAAAGAGCCTGACTGCCTGCCAATAGCGTTGAGGACTACCCCGTAGAAGATGAGAAGCTACGAGCATCTTGTCTCGTTCGGCGCCGCGGAGGCAACTGCCCTAACACGGTCGAGGTGCTGCAGCAGTTCCTAGAAGCCAGTAAACTTGCTGAGATATCGCTTGTCTTGTTTGCTGTTCTCCCCTCGAGATCTTCCATCGGAAGCCAACAGATCACGTCATCATTCGAGCCCACGGTCGACTTAGCCCATTGCCTCTACCGAGAAGAGTTCAACGAGCCGGCATCTAGCTATATCATCAAGAGCCGTGCTAAAGATAGTAGGACGATTGTTAATTTCAATGACCTACCGGAAATGACAAGCGATGAGTTTGTTGGAATGGCAAACGAGCTGGGGAGCGATGCAAGCTTGTATCATTTTGAAGCAAGCGACTCCTACACACTTCTATGTTGGCGCTAATGAGAATTAGGGGAGAATACCCGATGTTACGTTGAAGTGCATATTGCATCTCCGTCAATACTTTCCGGCCACCGTGATCAGCGTAGAAGCAGAGAAGCCAAGTCGAGCCGGACTGCAAGAACTAGCTACAAAGGCAGATGTGGTTTTTTACTCGAAGAGCTGGGCTCAGGTGAGCTCTTTAACGGCTTTCATGCCCGCCCTATCTGATCCGTATGCACTTGCTATAGGGTAACGGCTACGCGACACCCGAGGACTGCCTACGAGCACAGGCCGCTCTAATACCCAATGCGTACGTCTTCTATCTCGCCTCTCGCATTCAAGCTGACACCGGCGTTGGCCGTTAGGAAATTGCTATGCTGCACCTGGGGCCGCGAAGGTGCAGCAGCCCTAGAACCCCCTAGCATGACCTACATGCACAGTCCCGCATATATTCCGAGGGACCACCAAGTCATCGAGTGCGTTACATAGCCCTCACCGAAACGCGTATTATTAACTTGAATAGCACGATCGGCGCGGGCGATACGTTCATAGCAGGCATGCTCTACGGCCTTACTCTCCACCCTGAAGACTGGCCACTTTCCCAAAAGCTCAGTTTCGCGAACGAGCTCGCAGGCCGCAAGGTCGCACAAGAGGGGTTTTCAGGGCTGGGGAGTCTTATGCGGGATTCTCTTTAAAACACCCATGACGGGCATTAGCTGGTATGTGGCTAGCTGAACCTGTATCTTAGAAGGGCTGGAGAGGAACAAAACAATGCCTTAATTGATCAACTATGTGAGGCGATCCTAAAGCAGAGTTACATACGACACACTGTGATTAAAGCGAACCTTTCGGTGACATGGCCAGGCTAGGGGAAAGTGTATTTAGGCCTCAGTGCGTTGCTCCAAACCTGTTCTGCAGCTAAAACCAATAAGACTGCAGAATCTGTTAGCGCTGCGAACCTAATGTGTTGGATGCCATGTCTGGCGCACCCCCGATAGATGACCTCTTCCAGTATTTGGCTCTGCAATTTATCAAATCAAAATATTCCAGGTTAATTACTCGTATTCCCCCCATCAACCATATCTGACTCGTTTAAGAAGATGCTAGTTACTTGTGCCCAGAGGGGCAGAGTGGCCTAAACGCATGATACCACCAGTGCTTACCCCTCAATCGACAGTACTTGTGCTAGTACCTAGGCTTGTCACCTTTTTCCTTACTGCACCTCCAGTATCTTCTGTGGGGATTAGTTAAAGGCATGAACCTTTTTGGGTATGCAGGTATCTGAGTAATCAACTCAAATATTTTTCCTTCTAGTCACAGCAGACAGAGATCAACCGGCAGTCACCCGTTATCTGTTTGGCAATTTAAAGGAGAATGTTTCTTAATCGAATGTATTGCTAAGGTACACGTGAACCACTGGCAACTCTAAAGACTACCCACACTATCTATCCTGTCACTTCGTATACAACGCTAGGTCATATATTTCCGTCCATCTTTTGTTGGCGGGCCTAATTAACTTCGAACAGTAGGGTCCACCTCCCAAGTAATTTTAGAGCGATAGGCCGTTAACTTGATAGCTAGACGGTGGGCCCCCAAAACATAGGACTAAAGTCTAGTAGTGGATAAATGCTTGGAATGTTGTAGTTTGCGAAAGTAGGCGGAAACACTCGGCTCTACTACATAATGATCCAATCTACTCGCTTCCTGCATATATTCTCCTGATACTACCTCCTTCTGACAAACCATATAAGCTCCAATACCGGTGGTTCAGTCGCCGGTCATATAGTAGCTATTGCGTGAGGTGTAGTCGTGCCTGCAAGTTTAGGCAGCACTGGCTACGTCCCAGTAAAGCAGGTGCCTGAGGGTAGCTCCCAATTAGCCAACTGAGTTACCGTTTTGGCGGGGTCTCGCAGAGCCTAAACCTGGAGTCTAAACCGGCTCCGATTGGCATAAAGTAAGCTGTAAGAAACAGAACTAAACCTAACCCCAGACCGTAGTTCTATTGTCATCATAATACGCATGTCTTTCGTTGGCTGGAAGCTATGCATCACTTAGTTAGCGCCGCGGTATTACCCTTTGTGTCCTGTGGTGCCACCATTTTGCCCTGTGGCACGGAGCTGGGGCCCCCGATATTCCCTCTATAACCAGATCTGGGAAAGTATACTGTTAGAGGCTCCAGGAATGCTATAGCCGTAGCCGCTTTCTTCCTTCCACTTCCATCTCCAACCTCCACGCCTACCGACCCATGCGCTCTTCAATCCCCATACTACCGCACTAACTCCTATCTCGGGACCAAGGCCCTTGGTCTCAAAACTAAGTCGGTCAAGCCTCCCTTTAGGATAAAAGATGGTTGTAGCAGTGCTCTCCCCTTCGTTCAGAAATACCTCCAAGATCGACCTATCCATGACTGCCCGGATCCGCCATGTCCGGTTACCGCTGAGGTTATCAATGGAAACTTTATCCGAAGCGGCGGGGTAACCCTTAATATTGCTACGGTCAACCCAGAAGGAGACTGTTTCGCCAAAAATGAAGCCCCCGGAGATGAATTCTCCTGTTTTTGAAGCTGTGAATGTGAAATCTGCTGTTCCGTTGGAAATTGCGGCGGTAGTTTGGTTCTTAGAAGTGATATTCACGTCGAGAAACACAGTACCAGATTCGATCGCGACGCAGTCGATAGGCAATCCAGTGCTTCCCGAGGTGTCCGTTCGTGCGAGAACTTTATCGTACATCGTCTCTAGGTTATAAGGCGTCGTGACGAGGTCATATCCTCGATTAGAAATATTCGCCAGATACCTTACAGTAGGGATCGTCATCGAGCTTCTCCAACCCTCCACCGGGCCTGTCGGGGCATCTCCAGCATACCGAAGGTTACTCGCCCAAGCAATGCTAACGGGCTTCGTCCCACCGGGAGTCCCGTAGAAAAATTGTCCTGCATACATGTCCAATCCATAGTCCACTATTCGGCGAGCATAGTCATCAACAGGCGTGAAATGTGTGCCGTTGAAGTGGCCGGGGAAATAGCGCATCTGGGATCCACCGAGAGGATGGCCGTTGGACATGGAGATAATGAGGAGGTATAGTGGTTCGGGGGCACCGGCCATCGGAATTGTGATGAGGTTGGGGCATTCGTGGGTATCGACAAGGTCGGGATGGTCGAAACTCGAGACGTGGGTCCAGTTGCGGAGGTTGGAGGAAGTGTAGATGGCGATGAAGCGTTCATCGGCGTGGGCAACCACCATAGCCCATTTCCTAGTCTCGGTATGCCAGATAACCTTCGGATCGCGGAACCCACGTAGCCCGACGCTGATCACTGGATTATGCTCGTATTTGGTAAAGGTATACCCACCGTCTATTGAGTAGGCTATCTCCTGCGACTCCTCCTGTTCAGTATGCAGGGTATAGATGGCTACGACGCCATTCGTCTGATATGGGAAGAAACCAGAAGTGTTGTCTACGTCGATGACGGCAGAGCCGGAATAGATTTCGCCGCCATTTTTAGAGCGGCTAATGGCGATGGGATGGTTGTTCCAGTGGTAAAGGTCTTTGGATGAGGCGTGGCCCCAGTGCTTATTTTGTGGGGTGATGCCAGTGGGATTATCTCCGTCTACTTAGCTATGTGTTTTCGAGAATGGGTGAGGGGGATTACATTGGTAATACATGTGCCAGATTCCATCATCGCCGATGAATAGCCCGTTGGGGTCGTTCATGAAGTTCTTGCGGGGAGAGAAATGGATTTGGGGTCTCCATGGGCTGTTGTAGTCACCTTTCGGGGTTGGTGTCTGAGTCAAGTAGAGAAGTATAAATAGTGCACTAAGCACTGAGAGTAGCTGGTACTTCATTGTGCTGGCACCTCGTTGTGGGTCATTTGCAGCGATCGGTGGAAAGTATTTAACCTATTACTGGATCTTGGTGACGTTGGATGATCAAGGTTCACCACTGATTGCAACCGACCAGGATTGATCTCGCTAAAGCGGCACCGTTAAATAACAGGGGCTCGCTCAAATGGGAGTGGCAAGACCCACGACTTTCCTCGCAATCCCTTCGTACAAGAGGAAAGTCATGGGGCCTCGTCGCCTTTACGCCCAATTATGTCTCAGTTAATGAATACCTATGATTGGGTGGCGCTACCTTAGTAGGCTACCCATATCCTCCCTACCTGTGTCATAGATGTAGGCCCAATTGATGGCTCCGAGGATCCACGCTTTGTCAATACAAATGGTCAAGCTGACAGATGGACGACTTTGAGTCACACACGGGGTAGCAACGTAGTTTTGACTACCACCACTGGTAGTCTTGGTGAACGTATCCAATGAATCACCCGTCAGCCGCAATTAGAGATGCCATTGTTATCGCCCGGCGGCTAGGAGTCAGATACATCTGGATCGATTCCTTATGCATCATTCAAGGTGATCAGGAATATTAGATGCGAGAGTCGGCTTGTATGGATAGCATTTTCAAGAACTCATTGCTAACTATTTTCGCAGCAACATCTAAGGACTCCAGGGGCAGCGTGTTGCACAAGAGGAAGCCTCGATCTTTACCGATACACCTGGAAGTTCAGAACAATATGCTTGAATTCTTTAACACCATGGTTGTTCGCCCTGGGTTATTGTCTTGGGCCGACAGTGTCGACGGAACTTGCAGCCCTCAGTAGACGTGGCTGGGTCCTTCAAGAACGACTGCTGCCACCCAGAACGCATCGCTATGGCGAAGAGCAGATGTTTTGGGAGTGCCGTACAAGGGTGTGGACGGAAGGCTGCCTCTCCGAGCCTGACGACATGAAGTCGAATGGGCGCGATCGGGAATGGGCAAGAAATAAGCTTTTCTTACTTCCAATTCCGGGTGTTCAAGGTTCCGACGCAGCATACAACACGGATGGTAAGCGAAAGCCTGCCCTCGCGTTTGACTGCAGCATACTGGAAAATCTCCACAGTCCACCCAACGGTAAGCACTCCGGGGACACACGCCCGCCGTGGGCCTCGGTCGGACGGCGGAGGGAGATGCATCATCAGCCGTCGGCTATACGACCAACGACTCTACCTTGGCTGGAGGGGACTCGTTGGCAACTACACTGCGCGACAGCTGAGCAACATAGAGGATAAACTCGTGGCGATATCTGGTCTAGCATCTGAAATCTCCCAGCTGCTCGGTAAGGACACGTACCTTGCGAGGTTATGGAAAGACCTCCCTAAAGGCCTTATCTAGTGTACGAAATCCCTAAGGCCCCGGCCGACTTCATACCGTGCACAGACTTGGAGCTGGGTGTCACTTGACAGCGTCACGGACATGCCCCTGCACTACCATGGGGAAAGCGGTTGGTCCGAACCGAAACCAGCGCCGCCTTTCGATCAAGCCTAGGTTGTGGCTGCCGAGACTAAATAGACAGGACCCGGCCGGTTTGGTCGGGTAGCGGGGGGCTATCTAACTCTTCGAAGCCAGTGACTATCCGTCAGGGTGAAAGGAGGTCGTGTGCTCGAAGATAGAGACACGAAGGACACCATATCCTCACTCTCACACCCAGATAACTACCTCAACAACTTCACGCTCGTTTTTTCTCGCGACAGTAGGAAGGGAGAAGCATACAAAGTAAATTACACAGCTGCGAAGGATGGTAGCCCGATTCCCTCTAAAAAAATATGGTATCTTACGGGTCAAATGATTTCGATGTTGTTTAGATGAGGCGTATAGCCCGGTGGTACACAGGCGGTCTTCTTATTGGTCCTCATTTGCCCCGTCGCACGTTTAGGGGAGACATTTCCTTATGCCGCAGGAGAGTCCTGATGGTGGTGGCACTTATTACTGCATTGGCATCGTGAAGTATATGGAGTATCACCCGCACACTCCGAAAGAGCTGAGAACAGTTACCACTGTGTAACTAGAGTCCGCGATCCTCATAACTATGTATGTGTGCGATGCGGCAAGCTAAGATAGATACCAGCTGGAAGAAGCCAAAACGCCACGAATAGAATTGGGGATTTATCAACAAATGCGAGAAGCTATCGACATAGCTGAAAAGTGTGAACCCACCAAACACAGCATGTCAGCGGAAATGGCTTCGAGGATTACACCTCCGAGTTTAGGTAGGAGACAATGCCGTGCTGATACGTTGTGCGCATCAGCAATGGATATCCTCGTCACAGCTTAGGAATTGCCGAGTGAGTTCTTCGGAAAGAGTATTTAGAGGTCGAAAGAAACAGCTTTGGCATCACAGCGCTGCCAAATCAAAGCAACTTTCCCCAAAATGTAGCTCCCATTAATGCATGCTTTTCTACACTATTGAATCCGAGATTTAGGAGAACTATCATGAGGGGCCGGTCAGCTAGAACGAGAGTTGTAATGATATGGCGCGTAATGAAGGATTCCTCAACAATTATAGAGATTTAGATGCAAACTTTAGCCACCCTCTTTGACAAATTTGTCTCGTTGAGCCTTTCCGGAGCCCGCCTGAGCAGCTGGCCTCAAATGTATGAGGAAATTGCTGGCATGAGCTCACACATTCTCACTCGATGGCAAGAGCTTATTCTGCCTCCAGTTAGATATATACTAGAGCCAGTATGGCGTCAAAATGGGCTCCGAGATCCAATATGCGAGCACCCGGAGTTTGTGAATCGACTAAAGTGAGGAAAACATATTAGAACGCAGGGTTTCTCTAGAACCTTAGATCCCATTTTGTTGAGAGTTTATGCCCAGCACTTTTAATGCTTATTCAAGCTACTGGTGCGTCGGGCTATTTCTATGAGGTAGTGGCCCTAGATCGAGGTGGATTGCGCACCTTGGCTAAAACACTGGCGTGGTATCCCAGCCATCGTTCCCACCGTTATACTTATTTTCCTATTTTACTGCGGAAGCACCTCGTAATTCGCCCAAAAATCCCCGCGGCCAATCATTGTTAGGGTCACGTGGGATGGCGGGGTACGATTTTGCAGCGAACCTCAACAGCATTAGTGCCAGCATGCGCGCCATCCTCGAAAATCTCACCAAACACACAGATTTCGAGAGCTAGGGTAGCTTTGCGATCCCATGGATCCACTTAGTATTTCTGCAAGTATAGTTGCACTCCTCCAACTCTCTTCGGCTGTGATCAGGTTCCTTCGCGATGTGAAAGAAGCTCCAGATGATCTCAAAATGCTCATGGTCGAAATCAGTAGCATAAAAGGCTTACTTTTGACCTTGCAAGACCTTGTCGAATCAGGGGAGACCGAGTTGACTACATTACAGTCGTTGAATGCGCCAAATGGACCTTTGAGTCAGTGTCAATCTGCACTGAAGCGCCTGACTGAAAAGTTTGCGCCAGCTGTGGGGTTGGGCAGAGCTAGAAATGCATTAACATGGCCATTTCAGAAGAGTGAAGTTAAAGAGGTCCTTTGTGCTATCGAGAGGCAAAAGACTCTATTTAGTTTGGCCCTACAAAATGACCACTTGTGAGCTCTAGATACCGCTCCCGATTGCGAGTGCTAAGGTAGGATAGGGGATTATCGCGAGCAGTCAAGGCTGATGTCGCTGAGCTGAAGGGCAACGTTCAGGATATGCGACAAGACCAGAAAGGTAATTGGAGCACCTTACTTTCTTCATTACGACGCACGGCCATTGACTACGCCATCTAGACCAGAAGCATCGAGATGTCATAGCCTGGTTATCCTCTCTGAATTTCCATACTAAGCAGGACGATACCCTTCGCAGAAGGCAAGAGGGAACTGGAGAATGGCTGTTGGAAGCTGGTGCATTTAGGCGGTGGCTAGATGGGACTGAAAGAACACTGTGGTGTCCGGGGCTGCGTACATTGACCCCTTCCACAAAATTTGATATCTTGGATCTATTCTAATTTGATGCAAGCGGGTGCTGGTAAAACCGTTCTCACGTACGATGATTAACATACAGAACCGCCTGTATTTACATGTTAGCTAACAATGGATTTTAGATCGATTGTTGTGGACTTCTTAGAGCGGTCCTTTGAACAGCAGGATGTGGCCATCGGGTTTATCTACTGTAGCTATAAAGAACAGGATAACCAAAAAGCCGTCAATCTTATCGCGAGTCTATTGCAACAACTAGTCCAGAGGACCCCAACCATTTCTGAGGGGATAATGTCTGCCTACCAGGGCCACACTAAGAAGCAAACACGGCCTACAATTGAAGAATACTCCCATTTGCTACAGTCAGAAATCCGTCGGTTTTCGAAGGTTTTCATCGCCGTTGATGCACTAGATGAATGCCCTGAAAGCAATGGCACAAGAGATAGCTTCATAACCCAAATTCGGAAGCTACAGCCGAATATAAATCTATTCGTTACCTCGCGGCACATCTCAACCATAGAGCGCGAGTTCGAAAAGGCACCACGCGTGGAAATCCGTGCAAGTGATGGCGATATTAAAACATACATTCAGAGTCGGATTAAGAGGGAGCGTCGGTTGCTGCGCCACGTCAAAGCAGACTCCGGTCTGCAGGAAGCCATTGTGAACACCATTGTCGAGAAAGCTAAAGGAATGTGAGTACATCCTTCAGTATTCGTTCGTATTTTCATTGGCCATCGCCGATGATTCCCTGAAAGGTTTCTACTAGCTCAGCTGCATATGGACTCGCTATCGAAGAAACTGAATCGCAGGGATATCCGCAAAGCTATAGAGGACCTACCGGCGGAACTGGACGACATATATGATGAAGCTATGCGGAGAATTGAGGGTCAAGACAAAGAAGAAGCCAACTTAGCCAAACGGGTTCTGTGTTGGATATCCTATGCCTTTAGGCCGCTAACTATCACAGAAATTCAACATGGCCTTGCCGTTGAGCCTGGAGATGCTGACCTCAATGAAGAGACTCTACCGGATGAGGATGACCTGATTTCATTATGCGCCGGCCTGGTTACTACTGACCGGGAAAGCAACATTATCCGTTTGGTGCATTACACTACCCAAGAATACTTTGAGCGTATCCGCACGTCTCGGTTCCCACACGCCCACACCGATATCGCAAGGGCTTGCCTAACTTACGTCTCGTTTGATGCATTCGCAGAAGGGTGCTGTAGCACCGATAAGGAACTGGGAATTCGGATGCACAAATACCCACTTCTTGAGTATGCCGCTCCGCACTGGGGTAAACATGCATGCGGAGATCCGGAAGGAGTAATCAGAGAACAAGCGCTGGAGTTCCTAGGACACCAGTCTAAGGTGGCGTGCTCCAGCCAAGTCATATACCTTTCAGAACGTCGGCTGTCTAGATCCGATGAGGAGGCTCCAGAAAGCGTAACTGGATTGCATCTTCTTGGGTATTTTGGCCTATCGAAAATCGCACGGCTACTTCTAAAGTGCCAAAGCGTGACTGCGGACTCCAAGGACGACTATGGTAGGACTCCGCTATCCTGGGCCGCGAGAAACGGACATGAAGCAGTGGTGCGACTACTGGCTGAACGCGAAGATGTTGACACTGATTCCAAGGACGTATTCGGTCTGACCCCACTCTCGTGGGCCGCGACGAAGGGGCACGAGTCAGTGGTGCAGCTCTTAGTCAAGCGCGAGGATGTCGACGCCAACTCCGAGAGCAGGTTGTGGACCCTAACGCCGTTATCGCATGCCGCGAAGAAAGGCCACGAAGCAGTGGTGCGATTATTAGCTGAGCACGAAGGTGTTGATGCCGACTTCGAGAATGAGTTTGGTCAGACGCCGCTGTCATGGGCCGCGTCGAAAGGACACGAGGCTGTTGTACGACTATTAGTCGAACGCGAAGACGTCAATGTTGGCCCCAAGACCCGCACGGGGAATTTCAGGATGCCGCCGCTCATGTATGCCGCAGCGTACGGACATGAGGCAGCTGTGAGATTACTAGTCGGAAGAGGTGGTATCGATATCGACTATAGAGATGAGTCCGGTAAGACTTCGCTGTTGTGGGCCGCGAGGGGAGGGCATGAGGCAGTAGTGCGGCTACTGGCTGAGCGAGAGGATGTAAATGCCGACTCGCAGGACGGAAGAGGGCGGACGCCGCTGTCGTGGGCCGCGGAGAATGGGCATGAGGCGGTGGTGCGTCTACTGGCTGAACGCGGAGATGTCGACATCGACTCTAAGGACACAGGGGGGGGGCTGACGCCGTTATCTTGGGCAGCAAGGGAGGGTCATGAGGCAGTGGTGCGACTACTGATCGGATACAAAGGTGTCGACATCGAATCCAGGGACGAAGACGGCTGGACACCGCTGGCATGGGCAGTAAGGAGGGGGCGATTGGGGGTGGTGCGGTTACTAGTCCAGCGGGCTAGCGCTAATCCCAACTCCAAGGACAACAAAGGGCAAAAGCCGCTATCATTGGCCATGCGTCACAGCCACAAGGCTGTGATAGCGTTTCTAGCTCCGCTAACTTCAGACTCCTAATCAGCCACCCTACTTTGCGTGTTACCGGACTGCTCCCATCTCTTTTCCACATCCCCCATATTGATATTACCTTGTGTCCGCCTCTGGCCCATCGTCCCATCATACCTATTTCAAAATCTACTTGTCAAATTGCAGCAAAATCGATTCTATCTATCTTAAACGCTAGATTTTGCTGTTTAGTCCCTTTCCGTTATAGCAAAACATGCCTTCCCAATCGCAGTATGCCTAGCCGCTAGCCTACCAGCCCTGCTGATCGTGACCCTTTGTCATTGGCCATTTCGTTTGGGTAGCCCCCTTGCTTTGGCCTCTTAGCAGCCGAACCCTCAGCCGTTGGCGCGCAAATATCCGAGGACCCTCACCCTTCCAGCAATACAATTAGTCTTCACTTGATATTCATTCCTATAACGAGCATCAAGTAAAAATCCCCTTTAAGGAGTGAAATGAATCTTTAGATATTATGGAGGCAAAGGTTCAACCGGTGGGTAGTAGGATGATGAATTAAAATTGGGGCGAGCCTTATGGCTAATATCCGGCTAGTATTCATATGCATAAGGGTATTCTTCGATGCACTAAAACGAGAGCTCCTCGAAGAAAAAGGGAAAGGGAAAACACTCAGTAAACCAAAATACGTCGAAGGCGGCCTGCCTCCACATTCACAAACAAAACAAAAGACCAAGGAGGGAGGAGGTGAGCTTTCTAATAGGTAACGAATGAAACCCACTGAGTGTTGGTATAGATCTCTTTTCCAACACAGCCAGGAATGCCAAGGGACTCTAGTTCGCTCATACATTAGTTGGTTGGCTTGTTTAAGTAAAAGTGTAGAGAGGCAGGTAAGAAGTGGTTATTTGAAGGAAGGGGGACACGGATAGTCCGGTTGAACGGAAGTCAATTGAGATTGATCTATGCTACCTTTTTCCCACATACCGCACTTGGGATAATTTTGCTGAAAGTTGACACGATAGGAGAGCTTGCTTCGGTGAGAGATGCACCGTAGTTTGATTTGTTTATGCTGTGTTATGCCTGCTGTTTTAGCTAGCCGCGGTAGCTGTGCTGAGGGTTCTAGCTTAGGAGGAAGAAAGGCGGAATGACTCATGGCGATCGGCGTGTGTTATATAGCATTAGCATTAGATGCACCTATGGACTGTATGGTGAAGGTTTGTCTCCAACATTTTCATAGCATGTCCGACATTCAGCTACTAAGCCATAATCAAGTGTTGCCGCCTATGCACTTCGATCGGAGACGCCAGAGTGCTTATCAATTTCTCAACTTCACTTGTTGGTTAGATAAATTCTTTTGGCGGTTATGCAGTGGTGCCTCACCGCACATTCTAGAGAACTCTCTGGCCTGGCCATCCCTTGGTCTTGTGTGTCTAGCTAGGCTGCAGGCCCTAAAATATAGACAGCGGAGGCACCGAAACCCCAGAAGTTACCCCTGCTAGTGACACATATCCAGTTGCGTGTCTAACTCGGTTACTGCTCTTGCACAAATGGCCACCACCGCCCGAAACCACAGCTGTGCGTTAAAACAGCGCCCGATCGGAAATGGCTGCTTTAACAGCTCCTAATTAAATCGAAACACCTTTAGGGCTATTCCCCTCGCGGATTTAGGGACTGGTATGGAACATCTATCTAGCTTTACCCGCTCTGTAGATGCTTTCACGCCTCCTTAAGGTATGTAGATATTCGGAGGCTCGAATATTGGAATATCTATGCGCCAGGCTCCCACCGCCCAAAAACTTCGTCGCGTAGGATAAATCCCGAGTGCCTTACCAACTTTAGGGATATCATAGCACACAATATTTCGCTTAGGCTCTACCGCGCTGGTGACTGAACTGCGGAGCTAGAATGTGCTTAGCGGGCTAGAGATTAAAGGAAAATGCGATTGTGTTTGGTGAGCGCCAGGAAAGCGGGTTGCAGTTAAGTGAGTCTTAACCAAATCTTAGTAGAGTAGAGCCTAGGTGAAATATTGTGTGCTACTCGCCAATATGTCGTCGCTTTTAGATTCCCAACCTCATTGAAACTGAGAAGCCTTCAATCATGTTGAGACTGGGTGAGCTGGAGCGGGGAGGCACTCAATACTAGAAGGCATACTAGGAAGGTCAAATCTGTTTCTAGTATCGTTGCATAAACGTGCTTTTCCATGATATTTTTTACAGTGAAAGCTGTTAAAGTATGCTTAGCCGCCAATCTACAAGACTGCCGACCACCAATAATATATTGGCGCTAACCCTTATCCCATTTTCTGTTTGTTTCCATACAGTCTTGCCGACATCCTACATGCATATGATCCCTTAGTCCGCTCATTCTTGGAGTTATAGTACTGTAGAGAATATTTTTATACTCAATATATACTTGCAGTTTCAAATCTCGACGCATCTGCCTAAACCGCATGTCCGTCTCTGGCGTCCTAGATAGTGGAGACAATATTTCTTAGTTTAGGCAATACACTCTGTTCTATTTTCTGGCCTGATAAACGAGCTTTTACAGGGAAAGCTGTAACCTCGCGTTTAGGATGCCTGGTTGATACTGGAGACTGGCGCTTCGGGTGGCGTCATAGCCTTCGCAAGATACACATTACGAATGTAAGCATTAGCCATGCCTCTTCAACAATAGGTGGTTAATTTATGAGCCCTTATTCCCATTTCAAGAACTAAACTTCGCAGTGGATTCGCTTGAGGACTTGCTGCCGGTCCTATCAGACCATCGGTACCCCCATTCGGTAAGGTGCGAGGACGTCCACATCACCGGGTTCGTCGGTCGATTGTTTAACGCGGACAATTTTTAGCTGTATTGCGAATTACATCAACAAAAAGGACTGTCATCTATTGGCAACGTCCTGCCCCCCCGAAAACCCATTTTGAGTTGGTTTTGTGGTGTGGGTGAGTGTTCGGAAAGGTGGGTCTCCATTTTTAGCAAACGCTTTAGTCGTGTCTTCTCATCACTTAACTAATTCATTGATATAAAGCAACCTAGGAAGGTCGCGTTATGGGTAGACTATGTGAATGAGAATGCTAGGCGTGAACGGATTGAATTTAATTGTAGAATTAGCTATTAGAATGAGTGGGCTTGGGGGTACTGTGGAGGTGATTTCTATGCCGCGGAAATGGTAGTTTATTGGCTAGTTATTAGTCAATCTCTTGGCGGGGGTAGCTTACCTACCCACCCACGACCTGCTTGATCCAATCGCTCTTCTACATGCCAGACGAGCCTATACCTCCACAGTACTTGGTCATGTCTTTGGCAAGGCTGTGTAATCAAAAAGGGATAAGGGTCAGCACCAATATATTGGCGATCAACACGGTATAGATCGGCGACTGGACATATATTCAGATTGGTAGCATTCGCGAGGACTGCGGCAAGAGTTATAGTGGCCCCTCTTTCTTATGGGTAAAGCTACGAAGGAAATTTAGACCGGACTTTTCGCTAAATGGAAATTTACCTGGGAATGGGCCTAAACCTATGACCAAGTGCGGGCAATTAGCAATTATTATTCTAGAAAATTTCTCCAAATTTGGGCATTCGCTTAAACTATGATACCCATAACTTTTGCCGTTCGACAGCATAGGATCCACCCTTGTTCTGCAATTTACACCAAAGTATCGAGGAGTGCTCTGCGTGACCGTGATTCGGTACCCCCTGTGATTTAGGAGCAGCGTTTTGGAAAGTGCAATTATATTTGTCAAGTGGCCTGGTGATTGTGTTTGTGTGGTGTGAAGTCAGGTGGGGATAATAATTTTTGATTGGAACCCCACTTCGAAGCTGACCACCGACCTTAAGGCTGACACCGCCCACGGCCTGGCAAAGGAAATCATCATGGGTATTAGCATCGCCGCTACGCCATGGGGTTAGCCAAGCCTGCGGCGGTCCTGGCTGTATACTTAGCCTAGGCCATCCTTTATAACAGCTTCTTCAACCAGGTCTTTGGTTACACATTGTCGCTGCTTTTGCTCTTAGCATCTTGGATGTACTACCAGCCCTCCTCCACCTGGGTATATTGCCAAATTGCACTGTTTCTTCTGCTCGCTGTGTTCTGCATGATGCTACTGCCACCAGTCCAATGGTTAATTCTAGAGTCCAAATCTTCGGCCCCACAACATCGTGAGGGTCTAGAAGTCCTCTTTCTGCCTGAAGCTTACGCCTCTGAGGGAGATGGAGACTTCCGGAAGTCTTTCTGCGTAGAGTCTGTGCAGCGTTTACTCCATATTGGTCGACCGTCTAGGGCTGACTCGATTCTCTATTGTTGGCAGTATCATCGCCGTTCACGGCCTCGGCTCAAATCCCGATACAACCTGGCAGACGCGCGCAAGTGTTCCATTGGGAGAATCTAGCGACGAACCGGCTTTATCAGACAAGCCTTTGCGGCTCTGCGATTATCTGCCGCAAGACTTGCAAAAAGATGGCTTCAAGGCCCGTGTCATGGCTTTCAACCACAATAGTAGGTGGAAGGCCGATGCGCTTAATAAGTCACTAGAAGACTACGTGCAGGACTTGCTACGTGAGTTGGCCGACAAACGTCGGTCAGTAGAAGTCAGTCCCCAAAGCTGCCTCATTTGTAGTTTAGCCTTACCATAACTAGGAGAGACGCCGCCCCATCATTTTCATCGGTCATAGTTTTGGAGGTATTATTATCAAGAAAGTGAGTCTCTGTCTCGTATAGATAACCCGTCGTCTTCTGACGGAGTAAGGCATTGGTGATCGCCAAGGGCTATGAAGGCAATGACTTTCGCGGTAACATTGCCAAACAAACGAAGGGCATTATTTTCATGGGAACCCCCCACAGAGGCTCATGGTTGACGCTTCCTGGAGCCTTACTATCTCTTTTCGGGTATTTCATGGGCTCGAGCACCCGTCTACTGAAGGTTATCCAGCCTGGTTCGACTGTGAATAAGGAGCTTCATAGGAACTTCATTAGATGTTACGGAACTAAGAACGTGGTGTGCTTCTTCGAAGCAATACGGGAGTCATATTTAGGATTTCCGATCATGCATGTAAGCGTCCACATTCTTAAGTTTGGTGGTGGCTGATACACGTGGTCTTAGGTGGTAGAGGGAGATTCGGCCGTCATCGAAGGGGCCGAATATTTTGGACTCGATAAAACACATAGAGAACTCCAGAGAGCCGCATCTAGAGATGATACGAGCTATAAGTCATTGCGCTTTTGGATACGTGATAAGGTGGAACGAGCACGGGCAAAGGGTATGCAACTCCAGAAGATTAAATTGTCTACACAGCCAAAGGCGATTGTAGATCATAACTGAAGAAAAGTCTTGGCTAGGGAGGTGTAGTGAGTTCACGCGGGAGCAGCAAGGTCAGAGACCTGGTCTTCTATCCCGCCCCTGGACTGCTTAATGCGCAGCTAACTTTTCTTTAAAGAGTGCCTTCAGTCTCTCTTTTTCGATGAAATGAATCTCCGTCGCAACGACATATCCCCTGCAGCTGAAAATACCTGCACATGGTTGTTTGAGCATAAGCGCTTCTCTACTTGGCTTGGCCAGGGTGGTGGATTTCTCTGGATCAAGGGAAAGCCTGGAGCGGGAAAATCGACCTTGATGAAATACGCATTCCAAAACATCAACCGACCGGATTGCCCAGGTTACCTAGTGGCAGCATCGTTCTTTTTTCATAGTCGCAGCGCTCTTATGCAGAAAGCCTCCATCGGCCTATTTCAGTCGCTTCTCCACCAAATCTTGACCCAGATTCCCCCATTGCTTTCTGAATTCCTGCTGATCTTCAACAATAAATGAGAGACCGAGGGGAAACATTGGGCTTGGCGCGAGAGGGAGCTACAAGACTTCTTGGGGTCTAAAATGACGAGAATCTCGAAAGAATACTCAATACGAATATTTGTTGATGCACTCGACGAATGCGGTGAGGAGATCGCTAGAGAACTCGTATCCTATTTTCTACGCCTGACCTCGAAGTTGCTTCCAAATGGGCCATCTATTGGTATATGTTTCTCCTGTCGACACTATCCTATCGTGGCCTTGGATTATTGTCTTGAAATCTGCATAGAAGAACAAAATTTTCGGGATATAGAAACTTACGTCAAGGAAGAGCTGCAACAGGGGTTCCCTGAGAATGACGCAGAGTCTCTCCAACGCGAAATCGTAGGCAGTGCTTCCGGTATCTTTCAGTGGGCTTCTTTGGTTGTTCCCCTGGCCCTTAGTCTGCAACGGAAAGGGCACTCCCTAAGGATGATCCACAACAAGCTCCGAGAGATGCCTAAGGAACTGAACAGAGTCTACCAAGAAATCCTTGAAGGCGAGCCTGATGCTGACTCTGACCCTGATCTGGCCCGGTCATTGCAGCTGATGCAATGGATCTGCATAGCGAAGAGACCTTTGTCATTAGATGAATTGCGTTTTGCAATGACTTTTGATGCTGATGCTCCTTACAGATCTCTCCTTGCATGCCAAGGTTCTGTGAACTACGTGGAGACCGGAGAACAGATGGCAAAGTTGGTGAAGTCCCTATCTAAAGGCCTCGCCGAAGTTAAGGAACGGCGGAATCAACAAGTAGCACAATTTATCCACGAATCAGTCAGCGACTACCTCACACAAGGTGGCTTACAAAGTCTTGAGAATACCCTAGCTAGAAGAGCGGAGAATCAAATGCATCAATCAACCGACGGCCACCCCACCGGATGTGACCAACAAGCTCAAGTCAATAGTTCGGATGGTGATGCCGTTGGCCGTGCGCACTATCGGCTTTCGAGGTCTTGTATCAAATATTTCACCGCAGAAGAAATCTGCCGCTGGAGCAGCGGATCTAATCAGAAATACCACCACAGCACATTCCCCCTTTTGCAGTACGCTGTAACATCCTGGGCTTCGCACGCACAGGCAGCAGAAATGAGAGGTATATCACAAAGCGATTTGCTGGATTATTTCCAATGGCCATCCGATCATATCTTCCATTGCTGGATCAAAATTTGCGAAATTGGGTTTTGGCCTGGTAACTGCCCCAACCGAAAAACAACCCTCTTGCATATTGCGTCGAGATACGGCCTCTTTAGTGTTCTAGTGGCTCCTCTTAGGTCGGGAGAGGAAGTTGAAATGAATGCGAGGGACAGTGAAGGTAGGACGGCCTTGTTGTGGGCCGCAATGATGGGACACGAGCCGGTCGCGGATTTGCTAATCGAAGAGGGCGCTGAACTGGACTCCGAGGATGCTTTCCTTGGTCGGACAGCGCTATCTTGGGCCGCAGAGAAGGGGCACGAACTGATCGTGAAGCTACTGGCCAAGAAGGGCGCTAAATTGGACTCAAAGGATAAGTTTGGTCGGACAGCGTTATCACTAGCCGCGAGGAGCAACCACGAGTCAATCCTGAAGTTCCTGGTCCAGAAGGGGGAAGCAGCTAGTCGAGAAGGGCGCCGGGCTAGACGTTAAAGATAAGGGTGGCCGGACGGCACTATTGTGGGCCGCGATGGGCGGACATGGGCCAATCGTAAGGCTTCTGGCTGAGAAGGGTGCTGATCTGAACTCGAAAAATAACCCTGGTCGGACAGCACTGTCGCTGGCTGCTGGATGGGGCAACCGACTAATCACGGAGCTGTTGGTGGAGCAAGGCGCCGATTTGGACTCTGAGGATAATTTCGGTCAGACGGCGCTTTCGTGGGCCACCGACAATGGGCATGAATCGATTGTGAAGCTGTTGATTGAGAAAGGCGCTACGCAGGACGCTGAACCAAGACCATAGCTAACGGTCGGCGCCCTCTCGCCGCCGTGACCTGCCCATTAC
Source organism: Glutinoglossum americanum (assembly GCA_020080175.1). Classification (NCBI taxonomy): domain Eukaryota; kingdom Fungi; phylum Ascomycota; class Geoglossomycetes; order Geoglossales; family Geoglossaceae; genus Glutinoglossum; species Glutinoglossum americanum. The sequence continues at coordinate 33,327 of JAGHQL010000083.1, forward strand.
CACATTACCTGATTGTTTCTGGAAAACTTGATTTTAGCCGTCTCAGAGGAGCTAAACACGCTGCCTGCAGATTATGATTGATAGGTATAGCACCAACTAGCATCTAGCATCTAGGATTCGTGGTGATCGAGGATGAAGGCTAGCTAACGAACTAGAAGACTATGGCCGGTGTTATCGCTGCTCTGAACTGTCTCAGCTCTCTATGCACCAAATTTAGCCCGAAGCACTAGCTAGGCCTAGATACTTGGTTGCCTAGTGTTAGCCGGAATTTCCGCCCAACCCACCTCCAAGTAGTTACTACCTACTGAAGCTCGCTGGGAGAGTGGAGGCTGTTCACGACCACAATAGGCTTCCCAAGGTGGCCTCCTGGTCGACGTTAAGCTTCCTAATGGTGTGAGACTCGCAAACTGCCTATGGAGTGTGCTCTGACATATACAGTCGAGTGCAAAACACAAACTAACTCACGACTACGGCTGGGGGGACCACCCGCCCTGGTTCCTCAATAGCGAGAATGACGCTCGGGTATCTGAGAAGTGATGTTAGCGGGCGGCTTGGAGATGCCCAGCATAATGGCCGCAGGGAAACCTCTTGCTTTTGTCCGCCATTATCTTGGCAACCCGGCAGCTCGTTCCAATAAATGAGTCACGTATGTAGCGTTGAGATATGCGAGGAGTTTTAGTTGTTTATTAAGCTAAGGCTAGGGACACGGATGGCTAGTACCCGGCTAGTTAAATAATTGCGAGCTACTAGGCTCGCTCGGCGGCCATTGAGTTCAAAGCGATAATGGAGTAAACCACATGTCACAACTACAGCATAACTAAACGAAACAAAAGACAATTTCCATAACCTTCACACAATCTTCCTAACAAAGCCATCTACTATATCATATAGCTGGTTCCTAACCAACCGTCATGGCAGGGCTTTCAAATCTACAACCCCCGCGACGCATTTAGCTAGAGTTCTCAACGCCTTTACGTTTGTATGGCCGCAAGCGATGCAGAGCCAAAGTCAAATGACCACAGCAGGCTAGTGAGGCATTACAATATATTATGTCCTCCTGATCTCGCCCAACTCCATCGGTATGGTCTGTGCACCCGATCCGGTTACCACTACTCCCACCAGCGACCCCTCCTGCGGCACCCTACTTCACATGAGTAGCCCATCTGATGGGGCGGGCCGCCGATTCCGAGATTCATAGCTCTCTCTAGCACATCGATACGCCTCTTATTTCGTTGGTTCTCCCAGGGCAGGCATCCTAGTATTGCCGAAAGAGCTAGTCCTAGCGGTACACTGACGCCCGCCCCCAACTTCACGTTGCGGTTACTGCTTGGCGCCATGGCTGCTGGTGTGGGCCCTATTGTCGGCGGTTGAAAATCAGTAGAGCGGGAGAGCGAGGAGGTGGAGGAGGGGAGGAGAGTCATAGTGCCGATACTGAATAGATAGCTCAAAATCGTGCAGCACGCCTGAAAGGGCTAGCTTGTGGGACAGGAGTAATTTCCGCCACCGCAGTCAGTGACCACGCTACCGTCCAGGCTGACTGGAATTTAAACCTCAGTGATGCGGTGACGTGAATATCTCTTCTATTTGAAAGGGCAAACTAAAAAGCATACGTGTAACACAGTAGTGTAGACATGCCGGACTCGCCCAGATTTTATCCGTGCAACTGTGTCTCCCGAAACCGGTGCCAGTGTTTCCCTTGCGCCTGCATAACCCATTGCTGTAGCAATCGAAATCGGTGCCGCAGCATGCGCAAGACACTTTTAACCGCAATAGTTCAAATATTACGGAGAGTCAGCTAGATGGTACAAATGCTTTATAAACCTGCAAAGCCCCCTCAACGCACTGTACTAACCCGAAGCAGATAGTTAAGGCCAACACCAGAATAGCCACCCAGAACGTGTACCACTGGACGCCGTTACGCCTGTCGCACCACCATTGGGAGATAGTTCTCGGCCTAGCCTCATCAAAGACTTGCTTCAGGATGATGAGACGGTCGCGCCAGAAGTGGAAGTTCTCAATCTGGCGGTCGTCAGCGCGGAGTTGGCCTCGTTTAATAACTCTACAGTCGAGATTGAGTGATGGGGCTAGCTTCTGGAACCATTTTCGGGTATGCACTTCAGCCTGCGGGAAGAGGAGGGTGAGAGTGCGGAGAGTTTCGTCTGCCAAACCGTCTGGGAGGATTGAGCTATTCAAATCAAATCAGCTTTGGTGAATGGAAAATGGAAGGCCTGCGCGTACCTTTGTTGGTTTTCTAGGAAGGTCACGTGGTGGAAAATTGCAACCTCCGTATCTTCGTTTATCATTCGCAAATGGTCGGCAAGGTTTCTCGTCCATACAATCTTTATTCCAGCAATTCGGCCGATATTCCGTGCTGTGAACATTTTCTCAAGCTTCACAGACTCATGGCCTAGGGCCGGAGGATGGCTATAGTACTCTCGCACACACTCCTCGAGGGATTTTTCTGTCCAGGCGAGTTGTGTGCGACCTGAAAATCCGTACTGCAGGCTACCAATCTCCATCATAAGCAAAAGGCTAGCAGCGAGGTCGATCGAGCCATTCAATAACTCATCTTCATTCGGTACCGAAGTTGTTAGCTTTGGTCGGAGAAGTCGCTTGACCTCATCGCGCGTTGATCCATTCCTGAGGTGCTGTGCTATTTCAATGATGTCGCGGTGAGTTCTTACGGAGGTGTGGCGGCCTCCATCGTGGAGCGCGAGGCCGCTTTGTTCAGCGTAGTAATGGAAGTACGGGTCATAATTGATTTCTCCAGTAAACAACTGTCGCGAACGGACGCTCCCTCCCCAGAGGTGTTTAATGATCTCGCACTTGGTTTCGGTACCGATTGGAGTTTGTATGGGGTCGCTTAGCGCATCAGCGAAGGCCATCGTGAACTCAGGCGATGCCAAGAAGCGACTCGGAAAGTTGCAATGGAGTTTTGAACTTCATGTATTTTCCCACCAGCAGCTGCAGATCGCGATGGGTGTGGCAGTGCAACGAGTGTGCCTTACAAGCTCATCAACCGATTCAGAAAATTGGTTTGGGCTGCGCCTCCACCAATGCTCGGAGGCCCACAACCCGCAACATCCAATTTCCCAGAGCGCCGGGGCTGTGCTCCACAAAAACCAGATGTCCGCCCGGATCTTTGGAAGTGCTCAGCAATGCTCAGCAGTACGCCTTTCTCGCTCTCGTCCAAGTGACTCACTGTTACTGTCAGCGAGCATTCACTATTTCTCTGCCAGCATTAGGCATCGGTCATATGAGGAGTCATGATTAATCTAGCTGGAGATCAATTGTCGCGACTGCTTAGTAGTAAATACAGGTGGCCTAACCCAGAGGACTCGACTGGCGTATGGTACCGAAAGATGGGCAGATACGACTGTTGGGAAGCCACTGGGCCGGCTCGAGAGATCTTTGTTCAGCTGGCGGAGCAAATCAAGATATACCTCGAGAGTTGCAGTGACCCGGTTCCACATACGGTAACGTGGTCAATCTATATGATTGGCAAATCAAAACCAACCGCAAGACCAACAGTAATGTTCTGTTGCAAAGAGGCCAAGCCCCGGAGGACCGTGAGGAAGATGATTGATGATAGTGGAATCCTCCTCGACTACCCAGGAGTAAAGACTGGCGATAGCACATCGCCACCCGATTTTGACCAGCTTATCTCACTATCATCACCAAGCGGCAAGTTTAGTGGGCACCTAGCCTACTCCGACTCACAGAAGACTGTTCTCTGTCCGCCGACGGAAAATCTCATAGGCTCTAGGGTCTATATCAAAAGCAAAGCAAAGGATTCAGACTCATTACGACAAGCCACAGCGGGGGGGGTTGTGCAGTGGAAAGGCCGATATTTCGGCATGACTGTGTCACATGCTTTCCATGGCGACCTTTCCTCTCCGCAATTCTCCCAAGCGATGGATGACTGTCCGTTTGAATTTAACATAGACGAAGACAGCGATGAGGATGAAATTGATGAAGAGTTCGTGGAAATGACAAGCAGAGGAAGTCTTACTCCCGAGTCTATCACTTCCGACTACAGCGCCGAGTCGGATGACGACTCCTTGGATATTCCCTCCCGCATCCATAGCGCTTTTTATGGATCAATCGCGGAGGATTCCATATTTAGTAACACAACGACTGCTGATAACCCTACTATGGATGAGCCGGCTAGTAGTGGACCTCTAGGGCTACCAACACTCGATGTTGTTGGTGAGCTATTCCTCACTTCTACCGACGACCCACACTCCAATCTCGATTACGCACTGTTCGAGATCCAGCAACCACGCCTCCAGACTAGCGGCACAAGTATCTATGCAGAAAGCGTGGCGACTGGCGGGCCGAAAGATGTGGAAATCGTTACCACTACCGGCTCCGCGGGACTTTTGAGAGGTAGACTATCCGGTACGCCGTCGTTCATGCGATCGTCTCGAAGTAAATCATTCCAGGAGGTGTGGACCGCTCGTCTCAATGGGCGCCTGGCGCGCGGAGACTGCGGTTCCTGGATCACAGACGCTCAGACCGGCGAACTCTATGGACATATTGTAGCTGGTAGTCCAGACACGGGAGTAGCGTTTATCATTCCTGCCTACCAGGTCTTTGACGACATCAACAAACGCTTAGGAGGCGAGGCTAAGCTTCTTGTGGGAGATGACTTGAAGCCGGACGCTCCCACCGTCAAGATAATATGTCCATCTACGAATACGTGGGGCCGACTATCCGCCTGGAAGCTTCCTCTCCTACAGCTGCTCTCTCAGTTTCCCCGTCCATCCCTTAGGTTCAGAGCGCACCTTCTCCTATTTCATATGCTTGGCGACCCCATTGACACCCTTTGGTCAGCGTATCATACTTATAGACAATCTAACAAGCTCCAAGTAACCCACTTCAGTATCGACAAATATATGTCTCGAAGCCGACATGGTGACCCCATACTTTCCTGTCTTGCTCGCTACGGCATACCGTACGAACAGTCTGTCTCTAAAGAAGTCCTGAAACTGTTTCCTCGGGGGCCCTCCCTTCGCCTCCAACTAGCAACATTCACATGGTACATCGGACTTTGCATATTCCTTCTGACTAAGACTACCCTTTGGGGCCTTACTGGCGGTGCATCTATATATGCTTTTGCTGCGGTGGCATTGTGGGTTATGGTGAACCATTGTGCAGGACCCGATCCTTACCCGGAATCTGACCTGGAGTATTACATTCTGGCATTAGAACGTATCAGGTTTGTGATATATCGCCGGACGCACATGCCCCGCTAATATTGGAAACAGTGAAAAACGGGCAAAAGCTGGATTGTATGGGAGATGCCCAAGTGCTAAGTACAAGCGAATGCGTGATATTAGGACAGAATCTTAGCAGCTGACCCTCCTACAGGCATTCATGGTCAATTGAGCCTGTCATTCTTGATAGACCTAAACATAAGGCCTTGGCCATGTGTGCTTCAGTTATGAACTCCCTACGGGAGTATTCAATATTCATAAGAGCCATGGATATAGCCATATTGCTCATTCTAATGGCCGTTTGGGGTTCTCAGCTTATGGGGTATATGGACAAGAGGTTTGGCACCCCCGCTAATATTGCATAGCTCATACGGTAACTCTATACAGTGTTCTTTCCTCTTATTGCGTCCCCGTTCTTGCTTTATGCATAGCCGCCCCCTCCCCGTCTGGACCTGAAGCTCAGAATGAGCGGGCGTCTTCCCGGGGCGCTCAAAGGTTGATAAATATGCTTGCAAATGCTACCAAAATCCTTCTCTTGTGTATACTAATAGCGACCGCGATCATCTCGCTTGGATCCAAGATTGGATTCCCGTAAGTCATCTCTCCGTCCACGGCCATTCTCCGCCACTAACGCAATCTCCAGAGATTATACTAACCCCTATCCACCCCCCGGTGCCCCGCCCGAATATAATGAAGCCAGACCTAAGCCGGCGGAACCACATGCACCTCCTACTTTTGATACTGCTCCTACCTGGCTAGATAAACCTAATGATTTCACGACCCTTAGGCCTTATTCACTTTACTTTGGTCTTTCCATTTCTTGCTGGTCTGCAGTAACTGCTACCTCCCTCTCCTCCAAACCCGTTGCGACTGAGAGCCTTCATATTTACAGCTGGAATCCTGATTGGCCCGCCTCAAAGCCAAAGATGCAGACCTACACACCCACTCCCTGTGATGCATTTGGAACACACCCAATATCAACTGGGAGCCGGTTTGGAACGCTATCGCGTGGACCCTTGGCCTTCTCCAGCCAGGACTTCGGAGCTAATGCAGAGGCTAGATCTCCGCTAATTTCCTCAAAACCCACAGGAGTTGCACTCTGGTTCTTAACGGCACCCAACGATGCTAATCGGATGGCCAAGGAAGACTTTCTTCTGCTTCATGAATTCGACATCCTCATGGCTAATGGCGCCTATCCCCGCTACCAGCAGAGTGTCTCCGAGGCGGGGTTTTCTCTCAATACCAAGCCGACAGCTCTCAATTATGGAATATGTCCAGAGCCAACAACACCACCGGTGTTTAACATAGTTAAATTGCTCGGGACTCCAGAACCATCGGACCGGCTCCAAACCCCGCTCAACCACATGAAGGACACCTTGAAGGTGATTAGGGTATTAAACAAGGACTTGCCTGATGCCGCATATACTTCAGGTACACCCCAAGTATCATTACTAGCCCGTATAATCGCACTCCAAACTCTGTCGGTTGTCACAGCCTCTCTCTGCATTACCGCCGTATGTATGCCATCCCCCCGGGGGCCATCCCACATACTGGCATTTAAACTAGCGGCTGTGGTGTTATGGAGCTGGTTGGCCATCACCGTAGGGGCAAGAAACATTGAATCATTGTTTCCCCTACTAACAGCAACAACAACAACGACAACATGCTTCCATCATTATTGTAGGACTCCGTTCTACCTAGCTGGTGGTTTTGTGTTTCTGGCCATGAGATCTAATGGACGCGGTGGTCCTCGGAAACTGAGATGCGGTGGTGGGAAGTACAATGTGAGTATGATTCATTCTCACCGCTTGCGGAGCTAATGTCTACTAGCATAATTGCGCCGATTCAAAACCGGTGTTTCCGGTGATTGTCTCGCTATTAGCTGCCGGAGCTTACCTCGTAGCCAGTAGTTTCTGCCTTTCCAACTGGAGAGATCCTACGCACTGGTCCTTCGTGGGTGATATGTGTATTGTGTATTCTTGGCTTTTGCTGCTATCGCAGTATATTCCTCTCGCAGTGGTTATTATATGTCGAATATTTAGCCCGATTCTGACATTCCCCCGGTAAGAAGCTCTCCTTAGCATCTCCGCTAGACACCCGAATAACCATCTCAAACCCCCAGGCCCGGAAAACTCCGCAGCATCGTCGGCTTACTCTCCTGTGGCTTCTTGCTCTTGGTATCTTCGGCTTTCCATATGCCGCTGTATAGTCTAGAGGAACCCACTAGCCGAGAGACCCGAGAGCAGAATATCCGGCGCTCATATAATGCAGTACGTTGTCATTTCTCTAGTAGGTTCTGCAAACTAATAGGCGATTCTACGATTTAGATTTCGTGTTCCCTCATCTTATGGATTACCCAACGTTATTTGCTGGGCAAAAGATATTCGATCTGGTGGGAAAAATTTAGGCAAGTCGCACTTCTCTCCGGAATCTGGCCTAAATACCTCTCGCTCCCACCATACACACGCTAACATGTTGTTAAGCCGAGACTCAAGCCCTCTACAAAAAACCACTCAAACCACGGCGTTTCCTCGAAAAGAAAAATCCTGTAACGTATATGCAGCCAAGCGTGTGCCGACCGGACGTGAAGGTTGAGCCTTTACGCCTTTCCCACTCTTCCCCCTTTGCTGGCGTATAGGGTATTGTTGACAGTTACGGCGTTGGGACAAAATTTTCTTGGCAAGATTAGCAATACATCTCATGATAGTTACCAAATACATTTCTTATTAACCATTACTATCACCAAATCTACCCGAATCCTCGCGTTATCTATAACATCCTGCACAATAGGGGCAAGCTTCCTCATAGCCAGCTACTGCAGATTGGTAGTGGCTAGCTTTCCCTTACCAGGATGGCTTTGGTGAGACCTATACACATCGCTAACTCCGTCATTTTGGCCTATGACACACAGGCTCTAACTGGGGCTTTCCTACCGGAAGATTTCGAGAAGCACTAGGTACCTTCGAAAGCGAGGCTTCATGTGCGAGCTCATTCGTAGAGTTATCCGTTTTCTTGAAACAAGCACCAGTTTATATATAGTATCCATATTCATGCCGCTCTAAGAGGCGGACTTCCGAGCGGCCTTTGAATGGACTTACACCATCTAATCTATCGAGTTACATACATTCCCCCCCCCCAAAATGTCGCCCTTAGACGGATATTGTGTTACCCGCTCAACTTTATATCTGGCAGGGAGATTCACCCCAAAAGTAACTACGCAAAAATCAGCAAACTACGGTAACACCCCAAAATAGAAAAACCGTTCCCACCAAGTTCCAAATCCCACATCACACGCAAAACAAATATCTACGCAACACACTTCTCTAACTCACAGACCACCTGCCTCTCAAACGCCAACTGCAATGCAACCCCTTCCTCCACCCCCTCAGGCCGATCCGAAAGATCAAAATCCCCATTCAAACACCTCTGCACCGCCCTCCAATAAACCACCCCAACCGCCACCAACAACTCATCACAATACCCCGTCCTCAACTTCTCCCTAAAATCCGCCTTCTCGCGAGCAGCCTGCCGCCTCATCGAGTCCAAAGTCCTCCAGAGCCCCACCTCGAGGAGCACGAGCCCGAGGCTGTAGATGTCGAATTCGGCACGGAAGCGGACGTGCTTCCCCGAGGGGGTTTTAAGCTGCGAGGAGGGGTGCGAGTAGAGCTCGGTGTTGAGGATTTTGGAGTGGTAGCCGGAGGTGGAGATTGAGAGGGTTTCGGTGAGTTCGGAGGGGTGGTCGGGACGGGAGAGGTCGAGGCCGATGACATAGAATGGGGATAGGGGAGGGGGAGCGGTTCTTAAGGGCTCTTTTCCGTGACTGAGGGTTTCCTGCCGGGTGCTCTGGTTCTCACTCTCGACTACTGCGTCTTGACGATTGGCGGTATCGCTACTGTCCTCACGATCGCCCGCCTCATTCGGGTATTCCGTAGTCTCTACCTTATCTCCTTTCGGCTTGCTAGGTACGAAGTAGACGACATTGTCGCTCCGAAATGACTTATGTAGCCAATGTACAGACTGTAGATAATGCAAAGCCACAGACAAGTCCTTCGCGATACGAAACCGCTGCCCGATAGGGGGAGGCTCCGCTCTACTCTTCCTGATCAGATCCTGCAAATTGCTATGCTCGATCTCACCACTGCCTTTGGGCGCCGGAATATCAAAGACGATGCCTATTTGAGAATTTTGTTCGTCCTGAACGAGCCCTTTGCAATGTGGTATGTGGAATCGCTGGTAAACATCGTGCTTATTGAGCATGCCCACAAGGGCTCCTAATCGCATGATCTGCTCGAAACGTAGGGGCCGCGATGGGTTGTAGTGCTTCCATTCCACGAGGACCTGTCTACCACCCAAAATGGATCGCGTGCGTGAAGGACCCGGCTGCATTGTGCCTCTGAAATCGTCCACCTGGAATACTGTCAATCTGGGGTTGGGTTGCGTGATTTTGCCCTTGGTGTCAGAATTATAGCCAGGGTTGCCATCGGCTTCGCCATTATCTACCTCGTTCTCTCTGATTTTCATCTGTTTGACACCAGCTAATGCCCCTATCTCTTGCTTGTCTTTGGAGGTGGCAGGAAGACCCTCAGCAATAGAAAGGTTCTCGCTGCCGCTATTACCAAGGACCTGGATTTGAACACGACGTTTAATTTGGTCCTGGATCTCTGCCCCGAGTAGCTTCAATAGGCACTCGTTAGTTTTTGTTAGATCATCTAACAGTTGCAGAAATATCCTCTTATTCCAAGCGAACCATTTCACTGCTCCGCAGAAATTGGTGAGGCTCTTTTCAATATCAATGTCTAGAATCTTCACCTGGGTTCCGCGATTCTTACGCCCAAGGGATCTAAATGGGCCTCTCCATTTCGAAGTTGGCCCCTTGGCGCCCACCAATAGGTCTATTGAAGCTGTGGAAGGCCTGCTAGATTGGAATCGACTTCGCGCGTCCTCAAATTTCTCCCCCAACCCTCTCAAGACCTCCACAACAAGATTTGCAATAGGCTCACTGTCGAAACGTAGGTCATCTTGCAGGCTCTTCTTGAACTCCTTGAATTTGTGGCCGTCTCCCCACCCGCTTGGATCCTCGGCTACTGCATCAAGCATCCCCCGTATGCCAACAGCTGAACACCATCTTTCGAAAGTGATCGCTTCAACCTCGAGACGGAGCCTCAGCTCCCTTTGTATCTGCGGTATGTTCTGTCGAGCTTCGTGGTAGAAATATAGACACGCTCTCGCAGCCTTGAGAAATTCGAGGGCAGCCGCAACAGTTGATACGACATCCATCCTGAAAATTACGGTAAGGGATACAAACTCGTCTAAAGAACGCTCGACATGAAACTCAGGGCGATAACGTGGGCTTTACGCCGGGGGGAAGACAAAGGTTTCCTCCCAACACTTCAAGTCGCTATTTTAAAATCTTCAGCGAGCCAATGTCTAAACTAGGAGATGGTAAAGCAGCAGCCGTCGCTGATCGTCAGCCCATTTCCCTGAGCGCAAAGTTTTAAGCCTGAATTAGCCGGTAATGGGTATCGCCACTTTAAGGCTGCGCCAAATCATAGGCACATGACCACGCCGCCGCAAAAGCAACGGCTCGCCACAGCCATCTTTCCATATACGAGCTAAGGCAGTTGTCAAGGCTAAACTTGCTCCCCCCATACCGTGCGAGGCTGACTCTCTTTTTCTCAATGCACCACAGTTTTGCTGCCTTGCACGATATCGGTGCAACATCTAGATTAAGCCGAATTTAAGCACCCGTTGTGGTGCCATAAAAGCGGCGCGACCCCGTTTCTTCTACAACTGCCCTGCACTCACTTTAACACAGGTAAACGACCAAGATGGCTTTATGCTTGCTAGTATTTTTGTATCCTTCCAACCTAGCTAGCCCCGGCAGCAATAACTTTTCACGAGTCTACTATTTAGGGTAACCCTCGGTTAGTCAGATCAGTCAATCCGCTCTCTCTATGCTTCAGCCCTAACCCAAGCTTTTAAAGGTGGAAGGACAGACCAAGTACTCTCTACCTCTCTACCCCCAAAGAATGCCTCCATCTCAGCTAAATGATCCTGTTGAGCTCCAAGAGCTCAGCAGGCTCGGCCCTCCCCATGAAGCGGTGGACCTCAGCGAGCTGTACCAATCAACAATTCGTAATAGGACGACCTTCACGACAGTACGGAGCCGGTATCGCGACCAACCTCAAGACAACCGACTCGGCAGCGACTTCCTCACGTTGATCACGTTGATGTGCGACATATATCGAGCGTATGGCGGGGAATTAGTTGTGATGCAATCATTCCACCCGGACTCCGAGAGTTTTGAAGACAGAGGACACAGTTGTATTGTCAACCGGAGAGCGATCGCAACCCCTACTCCTTCAAACATAACGCGCGGAAAAACAGACAACCTTGAGGAGAATATCATCGTCAAGCGGACACGACAGGGGATTTTAGAGCCGGAGTCATCGGCACTTAGGAGCTTCATCGCGGAATTAAGGGTTCGAGCCCACTTACCGCTAAGACACCACCCCAACATTGTTGACCTCAAGGGGGTAGCTTGGGACTTCGGAGATGATGAGCGGAAAAAGCCGTGTTCCTTGTTACTGGAGGAGCTTGCTGTTGAACGCTCCCTAAGTCACTTTTGGGACAAAAGGACACTAACCCGAATGCCATTCAAGGCGAAAGCGGACCTGTGCTTGGACATCGCCCAGGGTCTCTCAGCGCTCCACAGTTGCGGCATAGTTCATGGCGACATGAAACCCGATAATGTTCTGATATTTCCTCGGCCTGGGTCCCGAGACGCGTTCATGGCGAAGCTCACGGATTTTGGCCATTCAGTGTTCTCCTATGAATGCCCGACATGGCTACCGGCCTTCACCCTGCAGTACAGCGCCCCCGAGGCGAATGGAAGCGGAAAGCTCACCTTCTCAGAGATGAAGCAGACAGATGTGTACTCTTATGGCCTAGTCGTCTTGTCAGTAGTGATCGGTCGTTCGTATTCCGCCGGCTTTAGCGAGAACCTCGAGTCCTTTAAGAAAGATGATAGCTTGCTTGACCGGGCTGTGAAGCTTGTCGAACAGGAAGATAGAGATAATACTGACTCCGATTTTGACCTTGTGACTCTCCGCCCGTTGTTTACGCATACAATACAGCGCGACTCAGGGAAGCGGGACCTCGCACGGTGTATTCAGGTGGTAAAACGGTAAGAGCTCTACGCCCGCCTTCCGATGGCTGCATTCATGTTGGCCTAACTGCCTAAAGGTACAATAACATGCAGCAAGCATTCCTCAGAACCCATCGGGTCCAACCAGACGAGGTGCCCTTCGAAGAAATTAAACCTTTCGGGGTGCCTGTTAGTTCCTTTGGCTCCTTAAACTATTTCTGTAGGCTAATCAAGACTCAGCTCTTCATCGGCTACCAGACGCTTTCTCGGTGCAGCTACCTGCTCAAAGAGAAAATCGTTCAAGACCTCCATACTTTGGCACTAAACCAGGCAGACCCGAGGAAGCCGGCAGCCTGCTGGGAGCTTTCTGTGTGCTATTTTGTCGGCTTTGGAATCAAGCGGGATTTCAAGAACTCTTGCCACTGGCTAGCTGAAGCCGCTAAGCAGGGTGTCACAGGAGCCCAGGCCTTTTTCCTCCGGATGCACAAAGCGATGGACATGGACCTATATGAGACTCTGCGTGCTCACCGCCAGGAGCCTTCGGCCGACAGCGCCCCAGAGACCACTCCCAGTTCCGATGCAGATGTGATATCGCAATGGCTATTTGATGCTGTTGAAAGCGGATATTCCGAAATCTTACCTGATTTACAATTGCAAGATCCTGAGCGATATAAGGCTGCCAGGGAAATCCTCTCAATCCGTCTGGCAACCGAGGTACCCATGGACGCACACGGCCTATCTCTCGTAATGGAGGTTTCCGATCCCACTCTCGCAAGTTCCGCAAGCTCACCGATAACGCAGCGTATCGCTGCCGCTGCTGCTTCTTGTGACCTCCCTCTACTTCAAAGATTAGCAAACGAAGTTCCCGAATCCATCAACTTCCAAGATGAATCCGGAAATACGGCTCTGATTCACGCAGCCCGTTGCGGCAGGTATGAGGTATTGGACCTCCTCCTTGACCAGCCAAATGCTGATGCCAGCATCTGCAATTTGGGCCAACAAACAGCTCTCCATTTCCTCAGCATTTTCACAGATCAGGAGATAGAGAATCTTGTCCCTCGTCTTATCGACAGCAAAGCGGACATAGACCAAGAAACGGCGCTACATGTGTCATCTAGCTGGGGCGAAGCACCAGACCTTAAACCACGCATTCGATGCTGTCCTCTTTTGCAGGCTATCCTCTGTAATAGCTTGGTGCTACTCAAGTCGCTACTGATAGCGCTACATCCCCCAGCATCCGGGCCTATGAGGTGTCGCGTCTGTGAGACTGGCTCGCGATATCGGAAAATGGTAGCTATAGCAATAATGCTCCACCGCTCTGAGATGGTTGAGGCCCTGCTGGAACATCTAAGGGTCAATGCTGCCGGGAAAGGGACAGATCTCAACTTAATTGAGGTTTGGTACAACCAAGAGCTCTTGCCTGTGTGGAAACTTACTATAAGGGGGCTCCCGGTAGGTGTGGCCGACCTGCCCGAATCTTTCTGCCGAGCTCTGAGTTACGGCAAAGACGGCGTTGCCGCCTTACATAAGACGCTTGAGATACTCTGGCGATTTGAGGACGCCTTTCTCCCGAAAGCATATAATCAGCTTCAGCAAGCGGCAGTATCCGGAAACGTTGACGCCATCGACTTTCTGATAGAGAAAACCCAAAGGCAAAAACCTATGCCTCACTCTTGGTGGGTGTCCGAAGACGTCTATGGGGACCCCCTTACCCTGAGCATTCGCCTGGGTTTCAGAGATGTGTTCGAGAAAATTTGGTCCTTGGATGACACCATCTTCGATAGGTCTTTCACATTCGAGCTCTGTTCCCTCTACAGGTGCAGAACGTGCCCAAAACCCTTCAATTATTCTATCCCGGGTAGACTGATGGCGTGGTTGCTCAGAGTGGGGCGAAAGAGGCACGAAGTTAACCTGGCTCAAATTAGCCTGTCTGCCGCAGTGGTTGCGGCCCACCAAGATGGCTTCTTCGTGTAAGGAACCCTAAGCCTTTCCCAACCCGCCATGCAATATTTTAACATCTCTCCTTTCGGTATGCAGATCGTTCATTCTAGACCATACCTCCAGCCCACAGATCCTGCATACCCCCAGTGAGTCTGATGAACGCATCAGCAATCAGCCCACTACCTATCTGGCGCAAGCAATCTTGGTCGATTCTTTCTGGGCCGCTGACCTCATACTTCAAAGATACCCCAAGACTTTGGGCCAGAGCGTTCGTGTCATACCACCATATCTACGCAATCGGAGGCCAGCTGGTGCCCTGTTGCCTTGGGAATCTAACCTTATCCGCTCTGAGGTACTCCCAGAGTCATTTCCGCTCATACATTACATTCTTCTAATTGGAAGCTACAAACACTGCGCGTACCTGCTTCGAATTCTCCAGGAGACCGGGAGGTCGTCCGCGAAAGGGCACCGGCTCAGTATTCGCCGCCAGCGGCGAACGGCCACAGTTACCTCAGAAGCTGGGTTGGGTGGCTGGGACAGCCTAAGATTGCAACATCAGGAATATCACTTCCTCTTGGTTGGCCTTATTAAAGATGACTGACAGGATCGCGCAGCTCTGTGGGGCGTTGTGAGCTCTCAAGTGGCACAAGGCCATTCAACCGATTGGTATTATCTTCGCCTCGCTCTGTTCTACGCGAACAAGAGAGCAGTTGAGGAACTCCTGGAGCGTGGCTGGAACGCCAACGGTCCAATATGGGCCTGTTTCATAACGCCTCTCATGTTAGCCAAGCGGCTCCTCGCTACGGGCGCAGATTGTATTTTACCCACTCCAGCGGGCGCTCGCAAAATACGATATGGGCCGCACGGAGTCCCACATGGGAGCTCCATTGGTAAGTGGGAGAAGAGATATGCCGCTGGGCGGCCGTCAAACCTAGAGGCGAACGTCAACACGCTGGAGCGGAAAGGCGGCTACGTTCCCCGCATCTATAAATTCCAATACGTTCTTTGGGGTCTTTATTATCTTTTCTACGTAGTAGCTCTCCCGTTGGCGTTAGGATCTAACCCAAAGATAGGTATTGGGTGGGCGTACGGCTACGTCGGCGTCGCATTAACACTTCCTCCAGTTCCCGTTTTGTTCCTAGCCCGGTATCTCTGGAACCAGCCCGGTTCGTCGTATTCCTTCTCTGTTGTTCTGTTGATGTGGGTTTTAAGCAATTTCTGTTTACCCCTCCTGTTATTCCTACTTGATGTAGAGCGGTCTACGATTTTATCGTTCTGGTTTATGGCTTCGGTGTTCATCTTCCTATTCTCCCCAGCAGCACCGAGGTTGTGGAGAGAGGACATCATACCAAAATAAACGTTACGTGAACCAAGGTAAATAAAATATATCATGCCGAAGCGGCAAAAGGAAGCGGATAGGCCACAATTCCTCTATGAACAGGCGTTTGTGGCGGGAACGGATTTGAAACTTCCGAGTATATGTGTACGTACACACACATACACACAAACACAGTCCCATGCAGAAACTCTGTCCACCCCCACCAGACTACGCATCAGCAATGTCACCACGAACGCGATTCGGCATAGGTAGACCCGAGATCGACGTTAGTGTTGTGCGCGTGTATCTATTGAGTTTACTTGTAATTTTTCACGCTGCATCGCAGCAGTCCTCGAGGCTGCATAACGCTGCTCAGAGTGCTAGTTTTTCCCGGGACAGACAGGCTTTCCACCTCCCACCGTAATGAGGAGGCAAAAGTCCAATCGGTTGGTAGAAGGACGATCAATTGAAGTGGGAGCCTCGCCAGTGGGGGCTGCCCCTGCCAAGCCAATGACTAATCGCTACCCGGTATTGATACTGCATAAATTCCAGTACAGTGCAGGCACAAAAATAGCCTCCATAGTACTTGGCACAACCATTAGTTAATTAAACCCGATATGAGGCTTAACGCTATTGCGGTTTCTCATAGCTATCGAGTTTTATTGCATCCAGAGACTCCAGAATGACCAGAGTAGGTGCTGAAGCGAATAGAGCGATAGCAGCCCGATTGACTGACAAGCGCGGGAGGAAACAGGAAGACGGCAGGTGCTAACACGATAGGTGCGCTCCATGCAAGACTAATCAACACCGAAGCTGTCAGCATTGGCTCTCGCAGAGACGCCAACAAGTAACTATTCTTTTTCTGCTGCGCTCAACCTTTGCGATAAGTCATGCGTCGGAATACGGTTTGTTAGTCAGGAAATCCCGGATGGCGAAATTGGCTGGAGGCGGCAGCGACCAGTAGGCTGTGCGACGCAAATTGGCCACCACGCGACATCACCCGCCTGCATAACACATACATAGCACTTCTCAATCCAGCCCGCGCTCCGACCGTTCGGAAAACACAATCACCCGATTCTCTTATCCTCGGGATGGGGTGTCTGCGGCAGTCTCGAGAGAGCCAGCCAACCAAAGATCCCAGAGGAGGATGCGGTGCTCACTCATTCTGACACAATATAAGAGAAAAAAAACAAAAACATCCAAAAATCCTGGTCAAGCAATCCCTTCCCAAGCCCTTCCCAAGCCTTTCCCAAGCCCAGCCCCTCTGGACACGCGCACAATCCCACATCCCAATCGCACAACAAAAACGGCGCAACCGAGACAGTTAAACGACCCCGCACGGACAAACCAAACGATTCCAGCCTAGCGGCTTGGCCCTCCCTCTCTCTCTCCCACACGCACACGCACAAGAAAAAACACCAAAAAAAAAAAAATAAAAAAAAATAACGGAAATCCGCCCAATCGCGGACCCGTGTCGAGCACGGCCGGCCAATGGACGGGAGGCCCGGCACACCACCTGCCGTGTCCGACGCGTCGCCCGCGGACAGCAAAAACTTGTTTTGGGAACCCCCGGACCCTGGTGGTGAGACGGCGCCCTTTTTCGATGCAACCTACCCCGCCATCGACGCCCTTTCTCGACGCCGGTCAGCCGCAGGATGCCGTCCAGCACCGCTTGGCCCGTTCTGGGCGAGCGCTCTTTTTTTTTTTTTTATTGGGGATTTTAATTTAATTTTTTTTTTTTTTTTTTCCCTCTGCGATAGCGGAGTGGCTGAGCGCGACTCTGTGCTCTGGAAGTACAACCCGCTAGAGGTTGTTTGGGTTTTTGGGGTGGCTGGGGTGCAGTACCGGTAGTGGACTCTTTTGGTCGAGATTTGAGAGTTGGATGGAGTGGTGGTTTAGCGGGTGATTGAATCGAATCGAATTGAATTGAATTGATATTATACACCGAGTGGGTGGCTAGCTGGTTGCTGGGAGTTTGATGCGCTGCTGTGATCGGGCATAACCAACCCTAGAATACAAAACCCAAAAAGGCCGACCGAGAAAGAATAACTCCAATGCTCCTTCCGACCAAAGCCCATGATGGTGACGCGACGCTACCTCCACGACGTCGACCTCCTCCGCCAATTGGCTCCCACCGCCTCCTTCATCGAAACTTTGACCTGCTCTTCGCCAAACCCCTGCCTAGCCCCCTCTATGAGATCCTTCTGCAACGACAGGATCCGCTCCTGCCCTACTATCCTCGGCGCGCACCTCGACGACTCCGGAGTGGTAATCAGAAGCTTAACCACCCCGGTGCCCTTTGGATCGTTCACCGCTTTCATCAGGGACGTCAACGCCGTCTTGAGTCGCTTCTCCCATCTCGCAGTCTCGAAAAATGAGATCCCGTCGATGATGCAGAAGGTCACGGATTGGTGTCGCTGCCTGACCAGCAGCTCACGGACCGTTTTTCGAACGGCCTTGTCACTCTGAGGCAGCTTCTCCATTGTAGATTTCTTGAGCGAAATGTAGCTTCTGCCATTAACCGCCAGAAGCTGTCGGAGCAATGCCTGCATCATCCCGTCCGGGCCGTTAAAATCCTCTGGTTGGGAGTTTCGGTGCAGGCCGCAGATGAAGTGGATCACCGGGAGATTGAGCTTGCGGATAGAGTCTACTAGCGTGGCTGAGAAATAGGAGATTGAGGAGTTGGTGTCGTGAGTGCCGGTGTTACCTTCGAGGAGTAGGGCTGTGGAGTCTGGGCTGGAGAAGAAGAATTTTAGCTGGGGAGATTGGACGATTGCTTGGACTCTGTCTTGCTCCCGGAAACTCAGATAGGCGTCTAGAGACGTGCGGATGTCCGCTTTTGCTATCGCTGCAAATGGGGAGTCGATGCGGGTGAGGAGTTCATCTCGGGTAATGTCTAGTGGAGCATAAGGCGTTGTCAGCCTATGGACAGGGGCCTCCTCTCACTGAGGAAAAGATTATTTACCCTTCCGCACTGCTTGAGACTCTGGTGGTGGCCCAGGTCGGCCTAAACTAGTAAGTCTCCTAGTTATCGAGAAACGCCCTCCAGATCGCGGCTCTTCCGGCCCTACTCTATGTTAACGCCCGCCCTCGACAACAGATTATGGACCTTTTTCATACCCTTGCTACTTTCGACTTGAAGCTGTGCTTGCCGTATCAATAACTGCATCGCCGGGCTATTGATGAATAGGCCATAGAGGTCATTCAGAATGTCCGACCTCAGGGCTGCCGCCTGGTTGGCAAACGTTGCGCTTATGTGTTCCTTGATATTTTCGCTCGAGAAAAGGATTACCTCCGGTAGGCCTGTAGATAGACGTTAGCGTCCATTGCTAGAGACATCCTAACGAGATAAAAGTCTGCTGCCCACCTATAGCCAACTCTCCCAATTTTTTATTGGTATTCAAACCTATCTCTTGCTGACATAAATCGGCTTCTTTCCGAACTGCATCTGAACACTTCCTGACGTCCTCAATCTTCGCGGTGAGACTCTCGTCGTACTTTCTTGACTCGAAAAATTTTGCTTTCTCTTTGTCAGGCAGGCTTTTTTTTTTTTTTTTTGGAAAACTCAGACGCAGGAGGCCATACTTGCAGCATGTTTGCTAAACCATGACAGGATATGCTCTAAGGCCAGAAGGGTGGCAACATGGAGTACTGAGACAGCGTTTTTGAGCCTTGGGGAATCCTTATACATGGCATCAAAAATGCTGGCACTCGATAAGATTTCCGGTAGCTCGGTCAGAGCTTCTAGTACTCCTTCGCGCGCATGTCCCAATCTAGATGCCGCTTTCAATATAACAGCAACTCCGCCATAGATGAGTGATCCGTAGGAATCGCTAGGGAGGAATTCCAGTAAGAACGCGAGGGACTCGGTGTTGTCGCTAAACCTCCTCAAGCAGCCCCGAATTCTGTTTTTAAGCCCATCTTTCGCTCGGCCTTTAGCAAGATATACCTCTGTTGATTCCGAAATATCTTGGAGCGCCTTCTCGATGTTGAAAGAACCGGTTTTATCTAGGTCCCACCGCACGTGATATTCTTCTTTGGAACTAACTTCGTAGGCCCTGATGGCCGCTTTCATGCTATCTGCCTGCTGGTCGATCGTAACGCCAATGTTGGTATGTCTGTTCTTGTGTCAATCATAGTCCCATCAGGGGCCAAGGGCCTCAGCTCAAGACTCACAATTTCGGGCGATCCGCCTCTCGATACATGACAACACGGCTTTTGTCGTCGAATTCGATGGTACCACCTCCGAATATAGGTTGGAAGGTCTTAGTTTGGCTTACTCGTCTTTCAATATATCTTGCCGGAATTCGCTCGACCGACGAGATTTCTTCCATTACAGCGAAAGCGATGAAGTTGGACTGGTACCCGGATATTCCTCTCCTGAGATCCGCTGGAGAAACTGGTTTTATCTATTAGATTCATAGAATGACCGATAGTGTGGCTTGGAAATGACTTGTCCGTGAGGTTTCAGTATTGCGAAAGCCGATCACGGTCGGCTGTGCCGGCACTAATGATCATGCAATGCGGGCTGGAAACGGTAAGACCGCTCAGCCCCGAATTTCAAAATCAACCAAAAAAACAAACTATTAGAGTGATTGATCCTAGTAGCGTTACGAACGAAATCGAGTCCACGGGCAAGTTCAGCCCTGTTCGGACTGAGGGGCCAATCGCGATCCTGTGCACCCAACACGCAGTCCCTCACGGGGAAACTATGTCAGCACACCACGGCTGCATAAAGAGCCTCGGTAGACCCATATATTGCAGCCTCCTCTTATTGGGGAACCTTTTCCCTGCTACAAGTAATCCTATCATCCATAATCGAACCTCGCAATGACAGCCGTGTCACGCAACCCGCGGGACCCGCCTACACCCCCTCACACTTTATTTCCCGACGAGGAAGAAAGGGAGGAGCCGAACACAATAATGGCTGGAATTGATGGCAGCAACACGCCTTCGAATGCTCTGAAAAATGTGTTGAAATCTATAGGTAACAAGCGCGATTTGGAGCCTACAAGAGTCGAGGCGAAGAACGGCAATGATACGAAACCTGGGGTCGAAGATGGCTTGGGGAGTGATCCCAGCAAGGCTTTGGATCATCCAGCTACCAGAGAGGCAAGAAGCCCAACTACGGAAGATGACCTCTCAGACGACCAGTCCGAATGGGCGTTAGAACGGGAGGAGATGCTCAAAAATGAGTCTCTGGAAGTTCGTCAGAGGAGGGGCCGAAAACATTTCCTGCAGACCACCAATTATATAAGGTGAGCTGAAATTGGAGCATGCTGATGTCTCTGGATGGATGGTAACCGCTGCTCTTCAGACTTCTAGAAAACCGTATCTCGTTTCTCGAGGACGAGCTTCGGGACCTCAGAAGGCTTCCACCTACGGAGGAGCAACCTAGGGATGACCATGGACCGGACTCGAGGGACGTCGGCGCACAGCCGCAGAACCCTGCACCACCGCTAGTTCCCGGTGAGCATGATGGCCCTCTGATGAAAATCGCCTACCATGCTTGGGAGAATTTCCAGGAACCCACTCGTAAGACGGCGGTTATTGAGGTTCTTGTTGGTGAACCTGGAGTACCAAAGAAACTGAAGGAAGGCAGCCTCGAATTCAAAGAAGCAGCTGCCAAAAAGGCAACCGAGCTAAAAATTTCCGCGGAGACACTACTAGAGAGCAAGACGAGGCTTCCCAACAGAATACGGTATGTATCGAGCTGTCTTGGCGGCCAAGTTAATACCTATCACTGATCGATAAAAGTGTCCGCTCACCTCACATACTGAAAACGTTGAAGAAAGTGTCCTCAGTTAATCCCCAATCTGAAGACACAGTTGTATTCCTCAGGCCCTTCAAGACTCTTGTTCACTGCGAGGAAAGCATACGTGACGAGATCAGAACGCTGGAGAAAAGGATCAGTTTGGCTAAGAAGGGGAGCGCCATAGACGGGAAGAAGCAAACTAGTACCCAAGGCGAAGAAAATTCCAAACCGGACGAAAGGCCACCTCTCATGGATTCCCAGAATAAACAAGGAACTAGAGATAGTGTTCTATCTCAAGAAGAGATCAACGGAGCAGAGGAAGCCTTGGCCCACCTTCGATTATTAGAGCTGTTCATCGACAGAGAGCTTCAATCCGTTCTTGACCTCCGGCTTCGGGTGGCAAGTGGGGACGTCAATACAATTGCATTCGATAACCTCTGGTTGCTTTTCAATCCAGGAGACATCGTTTATAGCGAGGGACAGGCATTTGAGGTCTTCTCAACATCGGGCGGCCAGCCACTGGACAAGAAAAAAGTGCACCAATACCAAGCAGTGACAGTGGATGCCAATGGCCACCAGCTCTACCACGAACATGAGACGATGAGCCCGTTTTTTGTGGACTGCTATTATATTAGCTTCGACGGCAAAAAATACGGCCCCGTTCAAAAGACGTTTAGAATCTCATCATACGATGGCGAAAGGCCAATCACAAGGCTTCCGGTATGCCCTGCGGCATTCTTTGGCGATGACCGGAGAAAGCACTTAGTTGAGAGAGGAAAATCATTTCTCTCCCTCACGGAAGATGGTGTAGATTTCGTAAGCGATCTTTAAAGTCATATACGGTGGCATAATGTCTAATGGTCACTTTCAGGCGCACAGGCAATATGATGGCTTAGTGTCAACACCAGATGGGGAGAAAGAAGAAGTATGTAGCTTCCTGCAGGATCCGATAGACTGGTGAAACTAACAGCATTGCACCTAGGTTAATAGCCGCATAATCATCGATTTTACTACCGCATTTAGAATGAACCCTAAATGGTACCCGGGACTTGGTCTTAAGGGCGCGTCAGCTGCAGATCCTAGGGAAATGTCAAGCTGTGGGGGTCTCTTAGGCAGCCACGAGGATTTGCTTTCTTGTTATCACTGCTATTACGACTGGATATGGGAAGACCACCGATTGGAACAACTGCGAGATTCAAGCTATATGGAGCGGTTGGATTCAAAACTTAGAAGGCTTCAACACGCTGACAACCCAACAGACGAACAAGTCATTTTACTCCCGGATACTGTTTACGGGTTTGTTCTCCGCAACCGGAGGTGGGGTAGGCATTTTTCGCGCGAACATGTCCCCTTACATCCCTTAGCTAATGCTCTCGTTTAGTCGCTTTCACTGTTGACTATATCAGCGACCTTGTCCGGACCGAAGAAAACTTCAAGGACTTGGTGATTCCATCAAGGCACAAGAGGATCGTTGAGGCGCTTGTGGAAACGCATTCACGAGGGTCCAAAGCCGCTAGCCGGAAGGAACACCCCCAGAAGGGAGTTACTAGACACGCTACCGATCTCGTCCGCGGAAAGGGGGATGGGATAATCATGTTATTGCATGGTCCCCCCGGAGTTGGGAAAACCTCCACTGCTGAATGCGTGGCAGAACTTTGCGAAAGGCCGCTATTTCAGATAACTTGTGGTGACATCGGCACCGAGCCTAAAGATGTGGAAAAGAACTTGGATGACAACTTCCGTCTAGCTCATAGATGGGGATGCGTTTTGCTATTAGACGAAGCCGATATTTTTCTCACCCAGAGAGGCCAAGAAGACCTGAATAGGAACAGCCTTGTATCGGGTAAGCATGTAACTCTGGTACTTGGATATTTGGGCTGATGTAGGCGATAGTATTCCTAAGGGTTCTGGAGTATTATCCTGGGATTCTGTTCCTAACAGTAGGTCACCGTCACCGTCTTTGATTTCACTAGAGCTTCATTAATCAGAACGAAAGACAAACCGTGTAGGACTCTTTGATGAAGCCTTCAAGTCGCGTATCCATGTCAGCCTACAATACCCCAAGCTAAACGAAGAGTCTTCCATGCTGGTATGGGAAAATAACATCCGCCGAGCAAAGAGAAGATACGATGTAAATGACAAGAAAGTCATGAAATTCGCGCGACAATCCTTCGACCGTCTGCACTGGAATGGCCGACAAATCAAAAACGCCTTCCAAGTCGTCATTGCACTCGCCGAATTCGACACGCTCAACAACTCAAAGCGCACACAAACACCAGAATCAAGAAAACCCGAAAAAAAGCCCGAAAAGGTCGCACTAAAACTCAAATGGTTCAAGAAGGTCACAGACGCATCAACTAGTTTTGATGAGTATATCGAAGAAATGTACGGTGGTACCGAGGAAGAGCGCGCGCTCAGATTTCGCTATCGATACGATGGGTATAAATCCAAAGAGTATGAAGAAACCCAGCGAAGCAAACCCCATTCAAAGCCAGCGCCCCCGCCAAAAAGGCCACTCGACGACTCCTCTACCTCTTCCTCCTCCTCCGACTCATCTACCTCCTCCACTGACAAAGAACCCCAGAGAGCCACAAAGAAAAAGAAAGCCAAGGATAAGGATTCAGCAAAGTTGAAGGAGAAAGCGAAACAGGGTCATGGCAAGGCATTTAGTGCGTCGAAGAGCGATAAGAAAAGGGAAAAGGGAAAGGAGGAGAAGAAGAAGAAAGTTGAGTCTTCAAGCGAGGAGGAGTCTGAGACTGAGGAAGAGAGTTCTGAAGAGGAAGAGGGGGGCGGGGGAAAGAGGGAGATGTTGGTGGTGGGAGGTGAGGAAGAGGAAGAGGAAGAAGAGGAAGAGGAAGAAGAAGAGGAAGAAGAAGAGGAAGTAGTGGTAAAACCCAAGAAGAGGGCTAGCCGGAAATTGAAGAAGTAGGGTATCCTTTCGTTTTGGGGAGGGGGGACCGATCCACAATTTCCATTTACCCTAGTTAACCAGTTTTCATGCCAATCGATGCCCGTAGCAAGTCACGACTTTACGGCCCTAGTTAGTTGTTTAGCTTAGCTATCGAGATAATACAGAATCGTAGCGCTTTGTTGTCCACTGCGAACCCTTGATGGTCGAGCCCTGAACCAGTGACCGCTATCGTAAATACAAGGTAGAAACTAGGCTTTTCTAAGCTAATAGTAAGATTCACTATATAATACCGAAGAGACCCTGCCTACAATTCACAGTTCAAGAATCCGCGCATTTAGCATCGCCTTGTTTGGAAGTACGCCTAGGCTATGTTTCTCGGTAGGGCTTCCTCGACATCAACCCCGTGGGTGGCTGTGTATATTTTGACGATAGCGGGGCCTCTCCCCGGCCCTCCAAACCGACACACTAAGCAGCGTTAACTCGACCTCCTGGTCTGCAACATAACCACTCAAAAGCGATGTCTGTGTTTTGAAGAAGCCTTTACTTCAGAGTGGGGCGGTAAGATTACGGAAGAGGAGTGCCTTGGTCATCTGATAGCACACCCTCGGGGAGTTCGGCACCCTCAAGATGACGAGAGAGACGTCCCGTCGAGGCTTGAGCCTCTTGGAGCTTCGATCCGGGATAGTTTATAGCTCTCCAGGCTAATTACTGTAAACGCTCTTTAACGGAGGCCTCAAGAGCAGGTCTGGTGGTGAAGGCTACAACAGGAGTCATGTGTGACTCAGCACATCCCCGCTGCCTCCACATGGCGGCGATCTATGACGTCATAGTGGTGAGATGACTCTGCTTGCGGCAAACGCCGAAGAGAATTTTCGACACTATGAATCGTCCTAGAGTGATAGCATGGCCCTGGAGGTTTTGGTAATTCCGTACTAATACCTGATTGGCCGTGTAGATACGACACCAGATGAGATGGTGTTATCCAACTGTCTTACGGGAAACCCCGACCGAGTCGGATCCAAATTAGCAAACCATCAATCTTTTCGAGTTCCTCTCCAGCTCCTCACCGCCCTCTCAGCCTCCAAAGCGCATGTACAATTTTGTCCCAGGGAGGGTGTCATCCTCGGCGTTGACCTCGATAGGGCTGAGAACTCGGCGCCAAGAATTACCCCTTGCTGACCACCCCTCAGCCCGCAAACTCGCAGCCCCCAACAAGACCAGTACTAACTAGTTGCGGACACCAGCGGCGAGGAAGCTACACGATAATGGGCCGACACCAGGAGGTGGCATGAAAGCGCGAGGCGAGCGCCGCAACGCAACGAAAAAGCGGCACCCAAAATCCAAGGAATAACCACCAAGTGGACCCCAGAAGCTACACATGACGTCCAGGGCTACTTCGCCTTAGATTTTCGAAAAATATGAAAATACGGAAACTGATAACCTATTTAGTGCTGTGGAGGATATTTTTATACTCGCATTTATGCTCAGTCATAATACAAGCTTAAGTATTAGTCATTAGCTTGGCAGCAGCTCACCTCGTCCGATTCGACGCACTTTTGCCTCATCTGTGCTATCACCGGTCCTTCCAGAGGCGGTTCTTTGGAATGCTGCCGGTTCCTGCTTCGGGGCGATGGCCTGGATCCCCAGCCGACATGTCCGCCTTCCTGTATTCTACAGCCAAGCACTGGACGTTTCGGGTTCGCCTAGAACAAATGGAAATAACTCTCTCATGCTCTTTCGCTGCTTTCCATTCCAGAACACTTTCATCAAAATTTGAAGCACTGTTATCCTAGGCCTGCTTTCGCCTGGTCATATTGTTCGATTAACCAACTCGCCAAACCAGCCTCGATTCACCACTAGCATAGGAGAGGAAGATTTTGACTCTCTGTAAGAGCGAAATTTCTGCGGCCAATAACAGCTCTCCATGTCCCTCTATGAAGAACTTTTTATCACTACGGTCTCTGATTCGTCATAGCCACAGCCACATACTTTGCGACCTTGGCATCAAGCGACTCACCCCCAGCGCAACGTCGCACGATGAGAACAAGAACACCATTAGCACATCACGTTCGCACGCTCACACGCTGTTCATGACAATATGGAATCGGCATCTACTGCTCGACACGCAAATGAAAGAGTGGAGAATTCTCCAGAGAATGACCTAGTAGGTAATATTGCTATAAATCAGGCTGAGCCCAATGACAGCTCAAATGCTACAACAGCTCCTGCGGCAGGTCACGATGCGGGCGGCAATGGCATTCGAGAATCACAACGCAAGTCTCGTTTCTTTCCACTATCCGACATCCTCTAACCGGCCAAGTATAGATATAGCCCCCTTCCATCTGTATAGAGTCGGCGATAAGGAGCGGAGAATAGAAGGCCTCAAGCGGTTAAACTATCGGCCTCTATTGCTCCAAAACTGGGTATTGCTTACCCACATAGCCATAATTCTCGGCTGGACAGGCTTTCTTATCTTCCTTCTCTTTCGCGCCCGCCCGTTAAGGGGCAACCCATTCACTCTAGATGGGTACCTTTGGGGATACATATCCACCGGCATCAGATTTCTAGCGCAGCAGCAGTCTGTAAACCTGGGAAAGATCATGCCATACTGCAGCATGGCGTCCTCGCCAGAAGATCGTGGAGGTGCCAAAACGGTTACCGCTGATTACTATCCATACGACTGGCCTGTCCCAAGATTTCGACTTTGGCGTAACGGGCACCGGTTCTACTTCCTCACCGAGCTCTCAACCTTTCTCAGCACGTTCGCGCTGGTGCAGTTTTCCAGTAACATCCTCCGGGGGGTGTGGGGTGGCGATGACTTCCTGGGGTATCTACCGAATAAGGGCATTGTGTATATCGTTATTGCCTGCAATGCCGTGCTCCTCCTAAGCACAGTTTCTACGTTTCTATGGCTGTGCACCCACGACACGGGACTCTTTGCTGAACCGGGCTCTCTCGCTTTCCTGATCGGCATGCTGCAGAATTCAAATGTCCTCGACGACTTCTCTGATATGGACCGGGACTGCTCCGCTCACGAGATGCGGAAGAGGCTCAAGGGGAACTACTACAGCATAGGATATTTTAGGAGGAGTTCCGGCTCTAATATCGTTTATACCATCGGCATAGCTGACGATGACCTCACTCCTAAAACGCGAAGTAAGGTCTTTCGGATGAAACCACGTGAGAAAGCCAGAGCTAACCGGTAATAGTGAATCCGGGCTCGCAAAACGGCGGAGATGCCCCTAGGACGCCTTCGCTGCAGCAGCCGGGCTTCTTGCCATGGTTTCTAAGCCCCCTCTGCGTTACGTTATGGATAGGACTCGCTATCGCCGCACTTAGCGTAGCATTGACCCTATTAGTCCACGACAGCATCCTGGACCAAGGCTTCCCGCCCCATGCGCCCACCCGAGCCTCGCCAGTCCTCCAAATGTCAGCAGCTGGGTTCCTGTGGAGCTTTGTACCAGCTTACGTCGCTGACCTCTACCGATTACTATGGAAAAACACGGATTTGTTCTATCGCATCGTGCAACCTTATGCGGATCTAAGGAGCCCACGTCCAGCAGAGGAGTCCAGCCTGATGTTGAATTATACTGCATGTCTGCCTGTTGTGATCACCCTAAAAGCGGCGTGGAATGGGCACTGGAAGATCGCTTTGGTGTCTCTGCTTTCCTTCTTGTCATCGTTCACAACGTCGTTAGCGGCTAACATGTTTTATTTGGACTGGTTCTCGGACCATCAACATGGGCCGGTTTACCCCTGGATTGTCGTTAATCGGATTCCTTTTTTGATCATGACGGCGTATTTTGGTATCATTGCTATTGCGTTCTCGATTCTGATGCCTGATCGGAAAAGGAGGCTGCCGCACGATATCGAGACTCTGGCGGATCATATTAGTCTGCTGTGTCGAAGCAGTCTACGGGGGTGGGAGGCGTTCAGCCTCGGATCGGCTATGAAGAAACCGAGGGAAGATAACTTCCGAGGAAAGTGGTTAGGCAAGCTGAAGGCAGCCAACCCACTTGATCTATTTCGTGATGGAGAATATGAGAGGGCGGTGAAGGGGAAGCTTGCAGAAGAGAGTAACGGAGATCCCGGATGCGAAAACACGGAAGTCGCACTTGGGGTATTTAAGCACGAAGATAATACCTGGCACATGGGAATTGATTCTCGGGGAAAACTGGAGTTCCTAATCGATGGACCACACAGGGGGCAGAGCCTCTGGAAACGATTCGTACGTAGGAAATAAGTGCTTCATCGCGCGATAGCCCACTCGGCGTTAACACAGGTTCCCGCTTTCTTGTTAGTTAGTTAGTCTCCCTCTTTACATTCCACGAATGCAAGGATTAGCCATGCCCGTTCCACGTGGTAAACACGATAAGATAGCTTCTAGATCTCCCTCTCTGCGATTAGATTTTAGATAACAAACAACAGAGCGAGAAGAGATGAATGGACATTCCTGCCGACCACAAGAGACGGAGTAAGCCATGCATGTAGGGTGTCTTCAAGGCCGTATGCAAATGAGCGGAAAAGGGGGTAAGGATCGGCACCAATATATTGGTAATCGGCACGGTCAATAGATCGGCGGCTGAGCATATCCCGACACTGTAAGATACCTGTTATTAGTTAACCGTAATTTATCCAAAGATGGATCACATCAGGGCCCCTTTGGCTAATATATTGCTAAGCCATTTCAATATTCTTGGCGTCGTTGCCCGGGCGACGGACAACGATTAGGTTTTTTCCTACCAATCGCAGGCCCTCCTGGGGGGCCTATAGTTATTTAGGAGTTCGTCCCGCTTATTCAAGGATTTTTATGCAAAGTCTTTCCTCATCCACAAAACCCAGGAACGGACTTTCCCAACTGCTAGAAATGTATCCCGGCTACACATTCCCTGTTGCGGTTATGGGTCAATGCGGAAAGAGGTTGAAGGTCATATAATAATAGAATAAGGTGTACGCAAATGTGAATAAGTTAATTGCTATATCGAAAAGACCATGTAAAAGAGCGTTCGTTGGGATGTATTTATGCTCCTAGAACATTCCATTAATTGCCCGGCACATGCTGGCACACGCAATGGCAAATATGCAACCACCGCCGTCATGGTTGGTGTCACGATGTCATGACCCCATTTCACACATGTTGACATGGCGCTGCCATGGCTGGCACCATGCCGTCATAGACTCCTTTCACATGTTAAATGTGAAAACGGCGGCTTAGCATATGACAACGCTCCTGCTACATGCCCCTTAAAGTAAGGCTTGATTGATGATCTAGATATAAGGTCGCTAAGAATGTAGTACGTGATATATATCCATGGAGTAGCCCTGAAATATGCTTCCTAACAGCCACCACTAGCTTCAGGGGACATATGTAGGCTGCACAGTTTGCCGCATCCATCAGATGCCGCGGATATGTCAGTCGTGTGACCCTAGTTAGCTCCGGTATGCGCGCTCGCATAGCCGGGCGGTATTGTTAGATCCTGGGATATCAAAACATCACCTAAACACATGTTAGAGCTCATAACCCTTCAACTCCAATGGGCAACCGAACGGTCCGGACTCACCCCAGGGGTTCAACGAGAAGGCGAACTCGACCAGTGGAACCAAGAATAAGGTCAGCGCCAACACCTGCCCAAACCCCCATTCCGTCTCACCTGCTGCCGTGATCTCCAAAAACTCACCCCGCAAGCTCCAAATAGAGATGATGTTCACGACTAGGAAAGCCACCGACCACAAAATCATTCCCCAAAGGAGCCACCGATATGATAGGCAAAAAGGGAGAGCGCCGCATGTGATAGCCCATGAAGTCCAACACGTCCGGCAGTGCTGCCCAACTCTGTCCCAGGAAAAAAAACTCATGCCCCGCCTCTCCCTCCACGGCTCCACAAAGATCGCAAAGAGAATCAGAAATACCGCTTGTACAGGGATCACATTCCCGTACACGGACCCCACAGATGCACCACCCCTCTTCAGGCACTTCAACTCCTTCTTGAGCTTCTCATTTACCCACCACAGCCCAAGAACCAACGTCGCGATCCACGCCCCCAACAGAATTAATAGATACACCCACCGATGTCGCTTCCACCACAACACCGCTTTAAGCCCCTGTGCGTCATCTCCCGATGGTGGATCTCGAGTCTTCCAAACAAAGAACTCAACAAGGCCTACGGCGTAGGTGTTGAGCGTCGCGAGGTAGGAGACCATGCGTAGGTGGTAGGCCGATGCTCGAGTTCGCCGGATAGAGGAGCCAATCACGAGCCCAAGGGTGAGGACCACCATGGCGTTGACGAGGTCGGTCATGAGCTTGTAGATGGCGGCATTGAAATTGTGAATTTTTGGATGGGTTCCATAGGAATTCCTGTAGATTCTGTGCAGTATGCAGTAGATAGCGCATGCGACGAGGGAGCCGACGGATTCGAGGATGAATGCATAGACTACCTTTTTGAAGTGCTGTGAGATGGCTCGGGTGAAGGGGGGTTGGTGGAACTTACGCCTGGACCGCTGATGTCGGGATCCGGCTTGAGATCTTGGCAAAAGTCTGAGGACATGGGTTTTGAATAATACGGTGGCCGTTTCTCGTTCCTCGGTGGAGGCTAGTCAATTTTTTTGGAATAGTTGCGCGTCTGTTGCCTGTGGAGTATAGCAAAGTATTCTGATTCCTTTGTCGATCCTATATAAATGTGCAGTAACTAAATCGTATCCAACCCCCCTAGCTAGTAGTTAAGTCGGCTGCCCCAAGTTCCTCCATGCAAAGTAATATATGATGAGCATTTTGGGCCTCGGAAATGCCTCAGGCCAAGGTCTGCCATCCCCAGACCGTGAAACTTCCAGTTACTCTCACGCCCTGGCTTAGTCTGATAGGCTACGCGCAACGAATCTTCGCGATGGCCAAGGCGGCTCGATCCCGAGCGATATGGCCCAGACCAGCCAAGATCGTCTAGAAGCGGTCTAACATGCAGATATTGACGGTTTTGGATGAACATTTCTAGGCGCAAGGCTTCTTTACTCAGCAGCATCCAAAGCAAATGCCCGATAAGGTGTAGGGTCGCATGACTTTCTAGATCTGAACAGTTGACGGGGACAGAATAACCAATTCACGGTAGAGAGTTACCCCATTTAACAAGGCTGCCACCCGACCTGCTTGAGTGATCATCGGCATGCATCTGATGGCGGCCTATGAAATTCGCGCTACAGTGGCTGCCAAGGAACAGCGCCGATTCGAGACCCACCCTAACCTCAGCGCGGGCGAGGATGGGAAGCCTTGGCTTCCGTTCGAGAACGCTGAATAACATGGAGGCGTTATTTCTCATCCTGGCGGCATAGCAGCTGACTTATAGCTAGATCCTTAAGATGAGCTGAGTAAAAGGTGCAAAGAGAATGCCGTAGGTGGAGAGCGTTTATCGAGGCCTCGGTAAATAAGACTCATACTTTTGATCCCACCGTCAATATCTTCCCGCCTCCGCACACAAAAACCATAAAACGCAATGTTGGAAGTAGCACTCATGGTGCGACACGGAACGTGGCCCGTGCCAAGGCATAGGGGCAGCGGAATTCTGGTGGCCCCTATTTGGGTGGCTGGGCTAAGCGACCCCAACACATATAGGGTGTACGTCCACATCATGTAGTTAGATAAGGTGATTCATAATAGACTCAATTCTATCTACACGAGGTTATACTACACTATTCTATTACGCAAGTTCCAACAAAACCTACTTGACCCTCGTACAAGGAGTCTACTAAAAGATAGATACCGTCCTAAAGAGTTATCAGATTTGCCTACAATTCTTATTAGCATTGCGTTCCAAGACATTCCGGTCTTGGCGCCAATATCCCGCTACCTAAATACTTTAGCGTCGAAATATAGCTGAACAGACAGGCATAGAGACGTATATGCGGGACTATCTGAGCTTTCTTAATATCGAATTGTTAGCAATGGAGGCGCTTGCGCCTCCCTATCTTTTTGAACCCCGACAACCAAGATTGATAGGGGGAATTTGGCGTCTCGGAAACAGTATCAGCACTCATTCTTTGTTACTATTAGGCGAGATAAATTCCCTTAGGAAGGCCCCTATGTAGGGGCCTCAACAAATAGTATGATGTGGTAGAGCTCATGCCTAAACGAGGCCTAGCGAGAACCCCGCTTTACTGCTGTTAATAGTGCTCTCATAGAAGGTATGGAGGAAAACATATTGGGAGAAGCCATGGCACTCAATGAGCGAGGGGAGCTGTACGGTGTTATATAGGCTGTTAGAATTAGATGTCAGCGTGAGATTAAAGAACATTTAATTACTCGCATACTCCCTAGAAAGCCACATCTATAATTAACTAAGTTGGAGCACGGTGAGGACAAAAGGTAAAACACTCATAACTATATGCAGCGTAATGTATAGGAATTGTTAGAAGGCAATTTTCTCGGGAAGTTCTATAGACCCAATTGAAGTTTGTGACCTATAAATTCCTAATTAAGAATGGCTATAGAGGTTGCGATGCGGGCGGTATATCTGAAAACCGCTGACCGTAATACTAACTGCAGCTTCGCCTAGATATCTGGCATTATAAATTGCGTACTCAGATGCAGAGCAGGCGAACACCAACTCTAAGCAGACTTCCTCTTTAGGATGAATTACCCTTAGGCTTTGCATTCCTCCAGCTGCTTAACAATGTGCCATCTAAACTCCTTCAGAAACTCCATCTTCGGTTGCACAACCTGGCCCTCCTTTACCTCGAATTTATCGGATATGCAAGCAAGGACAACATCACGATATATAGCACCCATTGTCACGCCCAAGCGGGGTATGTATGTTTCCAGAAGATTCTTACGTAGAGTATGGCGATCATCCTCACGCTTGAAGTCTTGGAGAGGCCGCCAAGCACCTATCTCAAAGAGAACGAGTCCTAGAGCGTAAATGTCGTACTCCCGGCGATACTTGAGTTCTGATGTCTCATCTAGGGTATCGCGGTCTTCCGCGGTCTGATAGTCGGGGTGGCGATAGAGATAGTCGGACTCGGGCGGTTCAGTGTACTCGCTATCCTGGTCCAGGCGAGAATATTCAAACCCGGTAAGGAATGGAGAGAGCACATCAATTTCGCCATCGCGTTTTTTGAAAAAAAGGACGTTTTTCGGGTTAATGCTCTTGTGGAACCAATTGGCACAATGAAACTCGTACACGGAGTTGGAAATAAGGGCCGCAAGGCTAAACCTCTCCCCAAGGAGAAGTTGTTTGTCCTTCTTCCGCGCATCGTACAGCATCCTCAGGGAAATCGGATTCGAGAGGGGATCGGACCCAGGCGGGTGCCCGAATACAAAGCCAAAGCGATCTTCCTTGCTGTCATCAAAGAACTTCAAACAATTCAATGTCAGAAACCCCTTGGGCTTCGGGTCCTGATGGAGAGCTTGCGCAATATTCTCGATCCGTGTCAAAAGCCTCTTGAATTTGTCCGGATTGGATTTGAGATCTCCTTTATATTTTTTCCATTCAATAAGGATACGGACATCTCCTGTAGGAGAAGTGTAGGTACCAGTCACTGCGATTGGGTTTTCCGAATCGATTGCGATCAGTGAGGGAGATATGGAGAGGTTCTCAGGGCTCAACCGACTTAGCAACGCAGAGCCTGCCCGGATAGCCACTTCCTTTGCCGTAGCCATTGTATATATGCTGGCGTTCTGAGACTTTGCTGCCTCAGCAAACTTGTGCAATACACGCCACTCTTCGGTGGAGGTAAGCTCCTCAACTACGGCCCGGCCGACGTCTTTGCAACATGGATATGGGAGAAGAGCAAAAAGCGAATCGTTTATATCTTTGAGTTCCTTGACAAGTCGCTCAGACCTTTCCTGCCCAGTCACAGCCCAACGGATTTTCCCTCGTGAGGGGATGAGAGAGGCCATGCGCTGAAGCCAAGAAGTCATCTCTGCTGTCCCACTTTGCGAAGCAATAATAGCTGCGGTCACTGGAGGCGGCAAAGTACTGACACCGGCCGGGGCAGCTAATGCAGGACCTGCTGCAGTGCTAAGGCCATAACGTGACTTCAAAACCTCCAGATCGCTAAGCAAGACTTGGATAGCCGATGAAAGGAGGACCAAGCTAGCATCCTCCAGGGGGGTCTTCTCTTTAATCTCGCTGATCTGGAGGTATTCTGCTACATCAGGAAGAGTAAAGGTATCTGGTATCCCGAGCGCATCGCCCCATCGCGAGAGCCTACTTTCTTCAATAACAAGCTTTGCCTTCAGAATGGCCGAAGTATCGTCAAAAGAGAGTGCTCCGGTGTAGGTGCTAAACGCTCTCTTTGCAATATGGAATAGTTGCAACGATAGCCCACCAATCCCAATATTTAGGGAAGCAATCCCCAGGCTGTGGTCAAAGGAAGACATGGTAAAATCATCCGGCAGCAGATTGCGGACCGAATTGGTGCGGAGGTGGTGGGCCGATGTCGAAAGAGGTTGGGGATCGGGCGGTCACGCGATAATATGTTAGCGTTATTGCCTTGGCTTGTGTAACAACGGCGCGGGGTCCAAAGGCGCAACTGGGTAAACTTTGGTTTACGACTTTCTGCTACATAGAGCTGAACACACATTTCGTGTCAGTCAAAAGCTCTCTTCACCCCACACCTTCTTATTCTCCGATACTCCGCCGACATGAGCCGGGTTGAAGAGTTATGGGGTGACATCCTCACGGCGAAGACTCATCCAAGTAGTAACGTTTGCGCCACTCTCGGAAATGGAGAGCACCAGGCCGACCTAATCTCGTTCATATCAAATTCCTACGAGCTAGACATTCCATTGCTAGACACGAGCAGTCCTAATATCTTGCGATGGCTTGGTGGAGGTACCTCTTCCACTGTCAGCTTATTCCGCCTAGGGCACAAACAGGACCTCATTACGTGGAAGAGCGCAAAAGCCTGGAAAATTAACGAAAGGGAAGAAATTGCTATCAAAAGAGCTGTCACCCTCCAAGATAGGAAGGCCATGCTCAACGAGCTCAGGATCCTTTCTCACCCGCCATTACGCCAACATGCAAATATCATAGACATTATGGGTTGGTCGGTCAAGACTGATAACAGCCCCTTAGAGCCACTACTCATCGTCGAAGCATCACCGTGTGGGGATCTTACCAAATTCATCCTAGACAGGGTGTCCAGCAATACCGGTAGCATCGCCTCCGTTTCGATTGATATAGCTCGAGGCTTGTACGCTCTGCACTGCTCTAGTGTGATTCACGGTGACATCAAAAGTGCCAACGTCCTCCTATTCGCCAATCCGCAAGGGGCGGGCGAACCATATACAGCCAAGCTATGTGACTTTGGCTTTTCTGTGATAGCCTCCGACCGCTCTGAGAACACGAATGCAATATCACTCCCACGAAGTGTTCCTTACAACGCTCCAGAATGTAGAGCAGGAAAAGAGATTCCATTTTCAAGCGCTTACCTGGCAGATATATACAGCTATGGCATGGTGCTGTGGGATATCTGGTCCGGCGGCTGGATTTTGAGGAATGATAAATGGCAGCTTGAATCCCGGAAACAAAGCGACACGCTGATGGAAGAAATGCATCGCTCAATAAACAACCAGGCCGACCTCCAGGATTTACAGAAGACGTTAATATGTGATATACTCTCCGGATGTCTTCGAGGAAAACCTGAAGAGAGGACCCGGTCACTTGAGCATTTGCTTCCAAAGCTTGAAAGTATCACTCCTGGAGGTCATGGAGTGGACCGAGATACCTTATCTGACAAACCTCCTACAAATAAGACAGCGCTCGCTTCGGTTAACAGCGGAAAACGTGTTGCTGAACTAGCCCCTCTCCCTGCAGATGTAAGTATATATGTGCATATATACCACTCAAGGTTCTATACTTGGCAATATCTGACATACGATAGGGCAACATCCTGGTTCAGTCAACGCTCACTCTTGGACGCCGTGCCCGAGCTGCCATTCTAGATAGTCTCGAAACGAGAGTAAAGGCAGATCATCCGGCAGGACTTTTCGCTGTTCATTACCTGCTGTCGTTCTGCTACCTAACGGGGTATGGAGCCGATCGCAACTTGCCTCTGTCTGTTGAACATATGGCCAAGGCTGCGAAGAATGGCTCGCGTAAGGCTCTTTCGATACTTCCACGGTACTGCTTCGTTCTGGGTGTGCCATTCCCGGCGCATGTAGTAGGTAGCTCAGAGAGTGGTGCTATGGCTTCTATAGCTCAACTTGAATTAGCATACGGATATTCAAGTCATCCCAGAATTGCAGCTGATATTCGCGGTGCTGCAGTCTCGCTCTCCCTATTGGAGCTTGGTAAACGCAAGGG
The DNA here is from genome assembly GCA_020080175.1 of Glutinoglossum americanum. Classification (NCBI taxonomy): domain Eukaryota; kingdom Fungi; phylum Ascomycota; class Geoglossomycetes; order Geoglossales; family Geoglossaceae; genus Glutinoglossum; species Glutinoglossum americanum. The sequence continues at coordinate 69,911 of JAGHQL010000083.1, forward strand.
GTTGCATTTGAGTACCTCCCGTCCTGTACTAAAAGATAAGCCCGAGGAGGATACAGACCCCACCCGCTCTAACGCTCAAGTTAAGGCCATCAAAGACCACGGATATACTCAGGTGTTAAGGGAACAGATGGACAAGGTCGAAAACAGAATTGACGCAAAGAACTCTGACAACAGCCCCGACATAAACTACCAAGACGGCGACGGAGACTCACTTCTACATTATGCCTGCTTTTTTGGATTTGCCGAAGCAACAACCCACTTGTTAGGGCGAGGGGCGAAACCCTTTGCCAACAACGAGGGCATAACTCCACTTCACTGGTTAAGTCAATTCCCTCACGATTCCATTGAGGCAATTCTGGGTATGCTCCTTAAGTGCGGAGCCGATTTGGATGCCGCCTCAGCTGGCACTGGAATATGTAGCCTTCATCCAGCCAACTGGCTTCCTCCAGGGACGCCCTTATCCTGGGCCGTGGCGGCCAGGAGAAAAGATATCGTGACATTACTTCTATCTCATCAAGCTGACCCCCTACTCCCCGCCTATAAATCCGCGCTGGCGATTGCTGCGAACTATCATGAGAACGAAATACTGGAGCTTCTCTTAGATCATCTGACAACGACCGCTAGGAGTGCGACTAGCGACAGCCAGGAGCTTAGCTTGCTCGGAATGGCTATAAAATCGATACCACTCACAGATAGGATCATTCGCCATGGCGAAGCATATAAAACCGCAGCTGCTCTTACAATAGGCCTCCTTGTTAGTAGAGGGTACGATGTTGCTGCGCAAGTCATCCACGGAGCGACTTCAAGTGGGCTCAGGTACTCGATCCTCAATGACCATTCTGAAAGTAATATGGATATTATGCAATGCCTACTCGAGAATGGTGGCTCTGCTCCTGAAGTACTAGAACTAGAGGATCCGACTGACTTCCTTCCTCCAATCCACTGTGCTATGTCAAACGCCGCAAGGCATCTATTCAGAATATTAATGGAGCATGGCGCAGACGTGAACCACGCAGCGGGAGTTCGAAAATACACCTGCCTGCATGCATGTTCAAGAAGCGACCCCGACGATTCTCTTTATTTCGCAAGAGAGCTTTTAGAAGGCCATGCACTAGCCGTAGTACCTGAACTCGAAGCGGGAGATATCGACGGCGCCACACCATTCATGCTTGCATGCCGTTTCCAGCGCGTCGAACTCGCAAAATATCTCCTCAGCAAAGGCGCAAACCCCTACGCCACCGACAATGAAGGCTATACTGTCACTAGCTACTGTCTCTCCAAATCCTCCTTCACATCTCTTTGCGAAATCCTCCCCGACCTCGCTGATCACAACTTCATCTGCCACCCGGGGATGGGCGTAACAGCACTCCATCACCTCACCGAATGGGACGAAGTCACTGAACCCGATGCACTAATCCTGCTCAACGAAATTTTCTCCCATTGTGCTCCCGACCTCGTAAATATGCCCACGCTCTTGAATGGGAGAACAGCCTTATTCTCTGCGGTAAGGAGAGGGAATGTGAAAATGGCTAAGCTGCTATTGGAACATGGAGCTGATTTTGGTGGGATAAGGGATAAGGATGGGATTACAGCGGGGGAGTTGGCACTGGCGATGTATCTTGGGTATAACGAAGCGGGGATGAAGGATAAGGAGGAGAGGTTAGGCGCTGTTTGCCAGATACTCGGTGAATATGGGAACGGGTTCATAGAGTTAGCCTGACCGACCAAAAAAACAAGTCCGCGCCAGCTCTAAAAAACCATCTTGCTAAGTAGTTGCCGTACTCTTATACATAACCCTTGGGTTTAGTTTTGGTTCGGCTCTAGTAAGTGGCAAACTCGAGCATAATATTCCCACCCCCGGGTACCGCTAGATGCAGTATAGGGGCGTGACTAGACAATATAGAGAAAACACCGCAAATTGCCACAAAAAGTAATCTTATTTACTCCACTGCTATGGAGACTCCACAAAACGGAGTGATTACGGAAACCACAGATAACTAGGGCTAACGTCGACACCGAGGATAACCATCATCAGTGGACGCCGTCACCCTATAGAAATATCCTATAATATATGAATTAATCTAAGCCCATATAAATACCATCTTAAGAGACTTTTGCTGGATGGTGTCTGGCTGCTATGCCGCCCTGCGGAGGGCTCCAACTTTTTTTTTTGGCGGCTGGGCCGCGGCTGCTCTCTGGCGTATAAGCAAATGTTCTCATATATCGATAGTCAATAGACAACACCTAGCGTAGGCTAATAATTGGATCAACTCGTTCCTTACCTACATTGAACGCCTACCTTGTTCCCTCATTCCATGGACTACTCTGAATTATGCAGCTTCGTCCAGGCATTTAGGTGCCGGGTTGACGCTCTAGAAAATAAAAGGACCACAAAACTTCTAGTATCTCGCCTTCAGCCAAAAACTAGAGATCACTCGCGAACTAAGATCACGGGTGTTTTTGCTTCTCCCAATTAAAACGGTGCTATTTCCGAATGCTACCCAAAGGGAGTGGTCATTGTGAAAGATATAGATATGATGTCGTATATGCGCAGCCGTGCTAAGCCTTCTCTCGTTTCGTTGACCGCATCAATCTTCTCGTAGTCGCTTGAGGATTTTCACGAGCTTATTTAGGCGTTCGCTAGGCGAGCTTGATAGTAGGGTTAGTTACTCGTATAGCACATTTTTAGATTCTTATTTACCTCGTGTGGCACAATGTTTACTGATCCAGCACAAATTTACTGCTGCCTGTCAAATTTTGCGCAGCGGTGAACATATTCACCTCACCTTTTTAAGTCATGCCACTTGATCGATCGCCAAACGTAATAGCTAAAGCTACGTATATTTGGGCTCTCTGGTAGGCTTCATTTAGGCTATTCCACACTAGGCTTTTGGCGAGGTGGGATATCGATGGACTTCTTAAATTAATGTTTCGTTAAGAGTGCGGATACTTTCAATATGAGCCTCTTGTCATGACAAGCAGTATCCTCTAGGCATTTGGAGCCCGCATTGATCCCCTATGAATTGAAGTCGCTAACTTTATGGGTAGTTAGGCCCGAAAGTTGGAATATGCAGCACGTGTTATACAAGCAAATAAGTTCTAAAAATGTGCGATACCAGTAATTATTCTTTGAAGGAATGGAGTTGACCTGTAGGGAACGTAAGTATGCCGTTGACCTACAGATCGCGTTAAATTATAACGTAAACTATAGAGCTAGTTTTAAAGAGGGTAGAGATAGCAGAGGGATACGTGCCGACACAATCAGAAAAGTTCATACGAATTCGCCACTAATGAGATCCACACATCAGTGCGGTCTATATGCTCGCACGATCTGGAGGTCATGCGAATGCGGTAAAAGAGCTTATCTCACACACCTGGATAGGCCAATATGCGAGGTTGCGAGAATGCAGCACTCATAACCCACATCTAGCCAATAGCAACCCTACATACCTCGCCATCTCGTATAAAATCCTATCTATTTATTATTCTATATTAACCCGTTCTATTAATTCCAGCTACACTACTATACCCTATCAGAAACCAACGTGCGAACATGCGGGTCACAAAGTGGTCGGCTGGGACGTAATGGCGACGTAATCCCGGGTTAATAAAGATGTGTATATAAAAGGGCGAGCTGGCGCCCTACCTCCCAGTCATAGACACAGCGCGACATTCCTGTTCGGACTATAGTGCAAAAATTTTGTCCTCCCTTGAATAGCATCCACTAAGACACCTCGACGACATACATTAGGAATTAAACGCCAAATTTAATCCGCAAAAATGCCAACTGGGAGCTGCTTCTGCGAGAAAGTCAAGTATGAGTATTCTGGCGATCCTGCCATGAAGGTAACCAAGCATTTCTCTAACCTTTTGCTCTACACCCACTGTCCACTCTGCTAAGGCCTTGTTAGGCTACCTGCCATTGCCTTGCCTGCCGCAAGATCAGCGGCAGCTCCAACACCCTCAACTTGCTGGTTCCCAAAGATAGGTTCCAGGTGACTTCCGGCACGCCCAAAGAGTTTTCCAAGACCCACGAGAGTGGCATGGAATTGACAATCTTCTTCTGCGACAACTGCGGGAGCGTTATAAGCAAGGAGGGCGATGCGGATGCGTTTCGTGGTGTGGTGATTGTTCAAGCTGGAACGCTCGATGATGTGGAAGGACTTGATATGGGAAAGCCGGGGGCGGAGCTGTATGTTAAACATCGTGCCTCTTGGCTTCCCGAAGTCGCTGGTGCGGGGCAGATGCAGGAGTTCTCCTGATCAGGATGAATAGGATAGTTAGTGTTTTAGTGTTGGGTGACAGAGGACCCTGTTTCTTCCAGTGTGTGGCTTCTTGGGAGCAGGAGGCGGGGGAGGTGGGGGGTGGGAAGGATCTGTTCCTGTTTACGTTAGGAGGGCTTTCAG